>JAOTQR010125227.1:0-61396 GCA_025774065.1 Solanum ossicruentum
CTCTCTCTCTCTCTCTCTCTCTCTCTATATATATATATATATATATATATATATATATATATATGTATGTATATATATATTTATAAAATAAAAATCATAAATGGTATTAGGTTCTTAGGTACGATCAAGAATGACGTGTCTACACTCAGAAGATCATAGCTTTTGTTTGGTCAGAGGAGTGTAAGGAGAGCTTCCAAAGACTAAACAACTTGTTGACTACTGTTTTGTCTTTACCTTGTCTGAGGAGAGCATTGACTTGGAAGATTTAATTGAGAAAATTGGGAATTTTCATGAACTTTATGAATTTTACAAATTGATGATTATGGACTCGTTTCGACTCTATTTTTGAATAGATTTTGACTGATAATTGTTTAATCATGAGAGGAACATTCTAATAAAAATATTTAGATTTTTACATTGATTTCCAATAATGAATTTCTGAATAATTTAACCTTTTTTTTAATTACATAATTTTGGTCTTGTTAGTTTTCTATTGTGATTGTGAATTCATTTATGAGTAGATTATGGTACTTAAGAGACATTTCGAAAGGGGAAAACAGTATCATTGAAGTGATAGATTGGATAAATTGAGGCAAACGAACTCTAACCCTTCTTGAGTTTGTTGAACTAAGTATTTCCTTTCAATAAAAAACTTGGGGATTATGATTTGAGTAATGGGAATGTGAAAGTGATGACATGAATGATTTGAATTGTGAAATTATGTCTAATTGTGTTTTGATGCCAAATGATGAGAATGTAATATAAAATTATTCACGTTATTCTATTTGTTAAACCTTGATTCATGATTAATTAAATTATTCAATGAAGTACTCGACATAAATTACTGGGATAAATGCATACTTGAAACATTGTTGAATTTGTTGAACTAAGTGTTATAAAATGTCAACTAAATGATGAATAGTCTTAGTTATCATGACAATTCGATTATTGAAAAATATTTAGCTATGGCATGATGTGATTATTATGTAATATACTGATGATAACACAAATATTGAAAGAACAATGAAAGTGATGATGATTTATTAATAAATGATATATGTGGACATCTTGATTATTCTTATATTTGTGCAAGTAATTATTGTGTTGTGATAGCATATACTTAATTGATGTCCAATTGTTGATGAAAAGTCCAAGGGATATGATTCCAGCTAGAAAAAAAAAAAGTTGAAGGAAACTAGTTCTGGCTAGATGATAATGATATTGATTTGACGTGATTATTGTATATATGGATAATATTGATTCTTTCACACACTCATGCTTATTAGATATGTAATTATGTGTTATAATGAAAAGCTAAAGGAAAATTATTCTAACTAGAAATGTAATGAAAAATTTAAAGGAAATAGTTCTAGCTAGAAAAGAAATGAAAAGCCAAAGAACACTATTTCTGGCTAAGATATGAAATAAATGTTGAAGGAAAATGATTCAGATAGATAGATGGTCCATGTGCAACCCACATTGATTTTAGTCTAATTATATCAGCGGATATGACAAGCATATGTCATGGTTACGTAACATTGCATTGCATTACTTGCATTTTATAGCATTTAATTCCATATCATATTATTCCTTACTTGCAAGTATATGTACATACTAAGTGTGATGTATTGATTGAGTCGAATCTTGTTGTCACGATCCATATCTAGGGAAAAGCCATGACATAGTGAATATGACAGCCGAAGACATCCCATCTGAGCCTCTTATTCATATTATAAGCATTCATAAGGTAAAATAAGCATAAGAGAATAAGCAAGCGGAATGTATCATACTAGAAATGTCATAGGTTCCCTTAGGGGAAATTATATCAAATCATAAGGTCCAAACGTGCCTCTATATCATAGGAACTTGGCAGAGTCTGGAAAATAGATTACTAGCTCACCCTCAAGACTTACATCAAAGAAAAGTAATAAAGTATCAAAAGAAAAGCATCATAAATGGTCTTAACCCCAAAGCATGGGAACTCACACAATAAGTCTTCAAAAGCTCACTCTAAATCTAGCCATGAAATAAAATAGTCATCTCACTATCTGTCCCTAAATGGTTAGATCATGTAGGTAAAGAATTATGCCTTAGTACATGAAATGTACTAAGTATGTAGGTATGACATGAATAAAAGAACATCACAACAATATCAATATGCATAATCATAGTCATAATCAATAGATGAGAACACAATATGTATGAGCAATGAATGTTTAAAACCATGAGAAGAAACGTCATAAAAATGCTTCAGAATCCTAATATACATATGTGGGAATAAGACCATAATCGACATATAAGACTATCATAACCCAAGCCAAGGGCCTAGATGTGACACGATGAATGAGAACCCGAAGAGACCTAAACAAGCCTCTTAGCACATCAATGACGCATCCTGAATCACAAAAGCAAAGTAAACAACAAGAAGGGATAATATAACACTAGGTGCACGCCTTAGTGTTAAATTTTTTTTATTCCAATCCAAGGCCTTTCAGTCTTGGGCCTAAGCCTCCCTATACATATAAACACCTACAATTATTATATTTCACCTTCACATCATTCAAGACATTCCCCAAAACCCTCTCTAACACTTAGCAAAATATTTCACCCAAATTCAAGTGTCCCAAACTCATTCTGAATCTTAACAATTTATTCAAGCTTCAAGCTCTTATTCAAATCAAATTCAAGCTTATTCATATCACTAAATAACATCGTGGGTCTCCTACATGAAGCCAAGTTCAAAGAAATTTCCATTGGCTAAGTTTTACATAACTATCGGTAGGAGGGTCAACCCTAAAGGGGAACATCTCTTAGCACACAAATAACTAGGTGGGCCATGATACCAAATTAAATCTCTATGAATTAGATTTCTAACGCACTTGGTATCACCTTATTTAGAGTTTATATGAAGAACTTATGCCCATTTTGGTAGAACTTGTCTGTGACGGGGTATGTACGGTTTTTGCCAAATTTTGTTTCATTAATGGCATTTCATAAATTTAGTTATTTCTATTGATCTTTAGAGGATTTCTATGCTATATTAACACTTCCTAAAGACCTAAATCCTACTCCAAAAGATCAAATTCACTTCTCCCAATTGGAATACATTCTGATATTCTCCCAAAAGCCTCTACCAAACCCTAATAAGAATTCAAGGAAATTCACGAATAAGTTGTGAATTTAAAGAACCCATTCTAAGCTTCAATTCTTTATCAAATCAATTTCAAGAAATTCAATGTCTAAAGTATGTAGGTTTCATTCATGATTTACTTTCACCCATGATGCCCAATCTTTCTTTTTTTTTTTGAAAATTGCATGATTTCGAGTTGTGTTTCTTTGGGTTTCTATTAATATGAAATATGAGCATGACATATGTTGGGGTTTTGTGTAATATTGTTGATTATGCATAAATATTTGTTTTGAGCTTATACTATGAAGTGATCTTTGTCTATTGAGACTACACATGATTCAAGCTATAAGATCTATGAACTATTGTAAAGTTTTGATATGATTTACAAGTTATCCATGATGGGTTTTTACCATGATGTTGGTGGATTGATTTAAATGATTTTAAGATGCATTTATTTCACTATTTCATGATCTATGCTCTTGTATTTTGCATGATTTGAACATGTCCTCATATGTGTCCATCAAGTGTTTGATGAAATGTCATGTTAAGAATTCTCAAGATATGCACATGTTTTACAAGTCAAGTGACTTCATGATGAATATGGGCTATTAAGTATGTTATGAATTCATGAAATTATCTATGATTATGAAAGTATGAAGCTAAGCACTTTTTCAAAGATTATACCTCTTGTGAAGTTGGGTTAACCATTAGAGGTCAAGAATGTTTATGAGTTACTTGTGGCATGATTCTATATTTCTCATAAGTTATCAATGTTATGATTATTTCAATTATTCTATGGGATTAGACTTAGCACAGATGGATGGAAGGTTTGCTCTCTTTCCTTGAACTATGTGCCACCATAGGACTATGTTATACCCTTGCAATAGTAATGGATCCATTTAGTGCACTCTCTCTTGAAGTTCATCCCCAAATGGGACGGGTTCCTATAAGATGAAGTTTCTTATGAAATCCTTTCCGAAATAGGATGGGCTCCCTTGGCAAGTAGACCACCTCTTTATCGGTGAGGTATAATCTTCGGGATTCCAAGTTGTAGCTTGTTTAATCTTATTCTATGTTGGTTGAGGTCTCTTCCCACACTTATGTATTATGATCTATATAAATTGAATGATTTACAAAGCATGATTTACTTAAGTATTAATCATACATGTCACATTGCTATTATGCTATCTATGCTTATCATTATGCATTTTGATCATGTTGCCTATCTCTTCTTGCACTGCATCCTCATACTTAGTACATTCAAATGTACTAATGCATACTCTATGCCTACATGATGTTACCATGTAGGGACCAGAGCTCCACTTGATCGTCGTCCTCCTCCGTGTGGCTAGTAGTATCTATTCAAGCAAGTTGGTGAGTCCTCAATTCCGAGGACATAATTCTCTTGATTTATGCCATTTATTGGCTCTTCTTATGTTGGAAACTTGTGGTTATGAGGGTGATCCCGGTTTCTTGTATTCGCCCCCGCTAAGTTCTATGTCTAGAGGTGTTGTCGGACAAGTTTTGTATTATGCTTGAGTTTTGATGCATCTATGTTGTTTAAGTACTAAACTCTCTCCCTTAGTCCCAATTTCCCTTGTTTATATTTTTTCTTGTTGTTTATTCTTGCTTCTGCGACCAAGGATGTGTATATGATATGCTAAGAGGCTTGTTTGATGTTCCTCGGGTTCCCCATTCTCTTTGTCACATCTAAGCCCTAGTTTGGGTTGTGACAAACTTGGTATAAGAGCACTAGATTGTTAATGGTCCTCGATGCCTAACACACCTTGTTTATTATAGTCTTATTCATAGTTGTGAAATATGCCACGACTATGAATAAGAGACTATGAGGCATTTTAGGAAATATGTCCCTTCTTTTTACCTCAAATCATGCTATAGGAGTTAAGGTAAGGTGTTCCCCCTAATGATTGTTCTTACTATACTAGATCAAGCCTAACGCATGAGGGAAGGAGGCACTCGATGTTGTTATAGGTATGTAAGGGTTTTTGATTTGTTGTGCATGCTTTGATAGTTCTGCGGGTTGTTATTTCTTTCATTACTTCTTTGTTTCTAGTAAGATTCATGAGTATCCCAAATAGTCATGTGGGTTTATTGCTGCTAGAAAGGTCTATAAGGGTTATCCCATGTTCTTACTGCATAGAGTCTTGCCTGTGCTCATTGTTGAACTTGGCTAGATGGATTGGAGGTCTTGGGCTAGTTTGGCTACATGGATATCATGCTTTCTATGAGTGTAGAACCCATCAGGTTGTAATATGATGGTTAAGGATAGACAATCTATTTGGTCAACCACAAAGGGATGGTCACTTTTCTAATATTGATCTTTGGTTCGGATTTTGTCCCCAAGTGAGGATGATGCTAGGTGATTTCCCTAAGTTTCATTTTGGACTAGGAGTGAGCATTTTGAGTCATGGTGTGGTTGGTTGATTGACTAATGCACCGGCTATGTTTATGGGTGTCATGAATAGGTTCTTAAAAGCCTACCTTGACATGATTGTGGTAGTCCCTAGTGATAGAGCATTGACTTATTTAGAGCTTGTGAATTATTTAGGGATAGTATTGTAAGTCTTGTGTAACGAGAGGTTGTTTACTAATTATGACAAGTGTGAATCGTGGGTTACAAGAAGGTGGTTAGAGCTCCTTAAGGATTATGATATGAGTGTACATTATCATCCTGATAAGGCTAATGCTATGGCAGATGCTTTGAGTAGGGTATTGATGGGCAACCTAGCATGTGTTGATGTTGGCAAAGAGGTGACTAGAGAGGTCCATGAATTGGCTAGATTGGAAGTTAGGTCAGAAGAGGTTAGCTATGGTGTTGTAGTGGGGGTTTTCTCCCAAGGGGGAGATGGTGTCATCAGATACTAAGGTAGGCCATGTGTGCTTATGATGATGATTGGGTTCACTTGGAAGAACCACCCATGAAGGGGTGTGGTCTGGTTTGGCAAGAACGGGAATTGAGTTTGTGGTTTGTGAGTCCTTGTAAAGTGTTAAGTAGGATTGGTGAGGTTGCATGCAAATGTGAATTGACTATGGATATGGTTCATCCGGTTCTTTATGCTTCTAGGTTGAGGAGATGTGTTGGTGACTCTAGTGCTATAGATGTCCTTTAGGTTGTAGGTGTTATGGAAGATAACTTGGCTTACGACAAGGTCCCGATGAGGTATTGGATGGAAGGGTGGAATATTTGATTAATAAGGATGTAGTGTTCGTCAAGGCCCTTGGGAAGAATCGTCAAGTCGAAAGTGTCTCTCAGAGAGTCGAAGCACGCATGGAAAAGCAATATTCATACCTCTTTCACTCTATTCAAGCTATGATGACAAATCAAGATCTTTTTATGATTTCAAATCATATGTTTCAGCCCTATCTCATTTGCATGCATTCATGTTCATATTGACAAGTTCATGATGATTTTGACACTTATGTTGAGTTTTTGAAAATGGTACTTTTAATGTATTATTGCATTCTTGTTGGGGTTGATTTTTTCCATGATTACTCTTCTTATGTGTGTGTCTTTGAAATTCGGGGACGAATATTCCCAAAGGGGAGATGTTGAAACGACCCCAAAAAGTGCCTGAAAATGTGCCTCGAAAATGCCAATAATTGTAATTTCTATATATCTCAAAATCCTTGCATGATATTGAAAATTTGACTTCATATTATTGTTTAGGGGAAAGAATATAGTGGGAAATGGGTCTAACCCTGATTTTAGAGCAACCATATAAAAATTCAAAAATCCAAAGTGGTGAATTCCAGAGAGGACTTCGCGCCCCAAGCGTGACGCGCTAGGGGCACGCCTTAATGTTAAATACGTCTAGTTATTTTATTCTGGTCCAAGGCCTTTGAATATTGGGCCTAAGCCTCCTCATTTGTAAAAATACCTATACTTAGCTATATTTCACCATCTTATCATTCAAGACATTCCCCAAAACCCTCTCTACCACTTAGCAAAATATTTCCCACAAATTCAAGTGTCCCAAACTCATTCCAGATCTTAAGAAATTCATTCAAGCTTCAATCTGTCATTCAAATATAAGTCAAGCTTATTCATGTCGTTAAAGCCCATCGTGGGTCCCCACCATCAAGCCAAGTTCAATGGAATTTTTGTTGGCTAAGTTTTGCACAATTATCAGTAGGAGGGTCAACTTTAAAGGAGAATATCTCTTATCACAAAAAGAAATGGGTGTCCTAGAACCTACCAAATTAATTCTCTTTGAATTAGCTTTCCAATGCACTTGGTTTCACCTTATTTAGAGTTTGGATGAAGAAGTTATGCTCGTTTTCATAGAACTCATTTGTACAGGGGTATATAAGGGTTTTTGCCAAATTCCATTCATTAATGGCATTTCATAAATTTAGTTATTTCTATTGGTCCTTTGGGGATTTCTATGCTATCTTAACACTTCCTGAAGACCTAAACCCTACTCCTAAAGATCAAATTCACTCCTCCAATTGGAATACACTCTCAAATTCTCCTAAGAGCCTCTACCAAACTCCAATAAGAATTCAAGGAAACTCAAGAACAAGTTGTCGATTTCAAAACCTCATTCCAAGCTTAAAGTCTTTCTCAACTTAATTTCAAGAAATTCAAGGTCTATGGTATGTGGATTTCATTCATGGGTTCCTTTCACCCATGAAGCCCAATCTTCCTTTTTATGAAAATTGCATGATTTCAAGTTGTGTTCTTATGGGTATCTATTATTATGAAATATGGGCATGAAAATGTTGGGGTTTGGACAAATATTGTTGATTATGTATAAATATCTATTTTGAGCTTATATTATGAAGTGATCTTTATCTATTGAGACTACACATGATTCAAGATATGAGATCTATGAACTATTGTAAAGTTTTGATATGATTTACAAGTTACCCATGATTGGGTTATACCATGATGTTGGTGGGCTGATTTACATGATTTTAAGATGCATTGATTTCACTATTTTATGATCTGTACTCTTTCATTTTGCATGATTTTAATGTGTACTCACATGTGCCTACCAAGTGTTTGATTAAATGCCCAGTTAAAAATTCTCAAAATATTTACATGTTTTACAAGTCAAGTGATTTCATGACGAATATGGGCTATCAAGTATGTTATGAATTCATGAAATTATCTATGATTATGCAAGTATGAATCTAAGCCCTTTTTCAAAGATTATGCCTCTTGTGAATTTGGACTCACCATTAGAGGTCAAGGATGTTTAAGAGCTACTCGTGTCATGATTCTATATTTCTAATAAGTTATACAAGTTATGATTATTTTAATTATTCCATGGGATTAGTCTTAGCACAGATGGATGGAGGGTTTGCTCTCTTTCCTTGAACTATGTACCACCATAGGACTATGTTATACCTTGCAATACTAGTGGATCCATTTAGTGCAAAGTCTCTTGAAATTCTTCCTGAAATGGGACGGGCTCCCATAAGGTGACATTTCTCATGAAATCCTTTCCTAAATAGGACGGGCTCCCATTAGGAAGGTTACTTCTCTAAAATGAGATGGGCTCACGTAAGGTGAAGTATGATTTACCTTGGCAAGTAGACCATATCTTTATCGGTGCGGGGTAATCATCGGGATTCTAAGTTGTAGCTCGCTTGGTCTTATTCTATGTTAGTTGAGGTCTCTTCCCACACTTATGTCATATGATCTATATAAATTGAATGATTTGCAAAGCATGATTTACGTAAGTATTGATCATACATGCCCTATTGCTATTATGCTATCTATTACTTATCATTATGCATTTTTACCATGTTGCCTATCTCTTATTGTATTGCATCCTAGATACTTTGTACATTCAAACATACTAATGCTTACTCTATGCCTACATGATGTTACCATGTAGGGACGAGAGTTCCACTTGATCATCATCCTCATCCGCATGGCTAGAAATATCTACTCAAGCAAGTTGGTGAGTCCTCAATTTCGAGGACATACTTCTCTTGATTTATGCTATGTATTGACTCTTCTTATGTTGAAAACTTATGATTATGAAGGTGATCCTAGTTTCTTGTCTTCACTCCCACTAAGTTCTATGTTTAGAGATGTTGTTTGATAAGTTGTGTTTTATGCTTGAATTTTGACGCATCTATGTTATTTAAGTACTAAACTCTCTCTCATAGTCCCAATTTCCATTGTTCATGTTTTTTGTTGTTGTTTATTCTTGCTTCTGCCACCATAGATATCCATATGATATATTTAGAGGATTCTTTAGGGTTCCTTTGGGTTTGCCATTCACTGTTCCACGTCAAGGCCCTAGTTTGGGTCGTGACAAAGAGAAAGTAGATAGTGTCCCTGAACTAGAGGACTTAGTAAGCTTACCTTCGAATAATCTCAAAGTCACGTGGAGGATGATCAAGAGGAGCTCCCGTCCCTACATGGTGATATCATATAGGCATAAAGTAAGCGTTAGTAAGTTTGAATATACTAAGCATGTAGGATGCAATGTAACAAGATATAAGAAAATATAGTCAAAATGCATAGTATTAGGCAATAGATAAGGATTATCTCAATATGGCATGCATGATCAATGTTTGAAGTAAAAAATGCTTGTAAATCATTCAACTTGCATAGAACATAATACATGTATGGGAAGATACCTCAACCAACAAAGAATAAGATCAAGCGAGCCATAACTTGGAATCCTGATAATTACACTCATTGGTAAAAAGATGGTCTACTTGTCAAGGTGAACCATACTTCACCTAATGGGAGCCCGTGCAGTTCTAGAGAAGTTACCCCTCTTACGGGAACCCATCTCATTTTGGGGTGTATTTCATGATAAATTGCACTAAATGGATCGACTACTATAGAAAGGGTATAACATAATCCTATGTTGGCACATAGCTTGAGGAAAAGAGTATGGACCCTTGAAGATAGTCCACGCTGACATTCAATCCATCGGTGCTAAGTCTAATCACATGGAATACTTGAAATAATCATATTTTTAGTAACTTGTAATGAACATAGAATCATAACTTAAGTATCTCTTAAACATGTCTGACCTCTAATGGTGAGCCTAACTTGAAATATGAGAATATATCATACTTATACATGAACCCTTACTTTAACATGAATGGCTCACAAGAGGTAAAATCTTGGAAATAGGGATTAACTTCATACTTGCATAATCATAGATAATAATAGCCCATATTCACCATGAAGTCACTTGACTTATAAAACATGTAAATAACTTTAGAATTCTTTGACCTGACATTTCATCAAACACTTGTTGGATATGTAATTCTTGTTCAAGATCATGCAATTCAAGTGTGAAATCATCTGAGAAAGCTCAATGCAAATCAACCCACCAACATATTGTAAAACCCTCATGCAAGATACCTTGAAATCCATTATCAAATCTCATAATAGATCATAGTTTTATAGATCAAAACATACATGCTCTCAATAGACAAAACCAACTCATGTACAAGCTTGACATAGATAGTCATGTATAATAAATAAATATTTCATAAAACCCCAATATAGTTTATGCTCAAAGTCCATAATAGAAGATACCCATATATAATACAACTTGAAAACATGCAATTTTCATACAAATGGTGGTCGGGATCCATGGTGAAGAGACCCAATAGAATAAACTCACATACCTAAATTTGGGGATTCCTTGATGTAGAGGTAAAGGAGACTTGAAGATAGAATGGAGTTCTTGAGATCCGAAATTAAACTTGAGACACTTCAATTTGGATGAAATATTTGGTTAAGTCTTGGAGAGGTTTTTAAGAGGTTCTTGAGTGATATAGAGTTGAAAAATGGCTAAGTTTAGGTGTTTTACACATAAGTGGACATTCGGCTATGATCCCAAGGCCCTCGGGCCTAAATTAAAAACCAAGGAAAACAATACACTGGTCTGCCTCAGGTCGGCGACATAGACCCATCGCGTAGGCAACTCCAACACTAATTCACACCCCTGGTCTGTCGCAACTAGGGCATGAATGGCTACTGAAAATCAAATTTTTTCAAAAATTATTTTTCACTACAGTCCTCTAAAATCGGGGTTATACCCATTTCCCACTCAATTTTTTTCCCTGATCGAGAATATGAAGTTGGATTTTGAGATACATGAAAATTACAATTATGGACATTTTTTAGGCACATTTAAGGGGCATTTCAATATCTCCCCCTTAGGAACATTCGTCCCCGAATGTCAAAGAAATGTACATAAGAGAAGTAATCATAAAGATTTCAGCCCAACAGGAATACAACAAATGCATTTAAATATCATACTCAAAAATCTCAACATGAATGTCAAAATCAACATAAACTTATCAACATAAACATAGACGTATGCAAAATGACATAAGGGTTGAAACTTAAGACTTGAAATCATATAGGAGACTTAAATTTGTACCTTTGGCTTGAGTAGAATGAAAGTGTTATGGACATCGCTTTCTTATGTTTGCCTCGGTTGACCTTGACCGAATCTACATCTTTGTTTCTCAGTCTCTTCACTTGTCTATCAAAAATCTCTACCGAGACCTCCTCACTAGTCAAATAATCTTCTGCAACGCCCACAACATCCAAGGACACAATTGCACTTGGGTCACCAACACACTTTCTCAACATGGACAAATGGAAGACCAAATGTACCATGTCCATCTCCATGGGGAACTCCAACTCATATGCAAGTCCACCAATCCTCCTTAAAACTCTATAGGGACCTACAAACCTTGGGCTTAATTTCCCTTTCTTGCCAAATCGGACCACACCAATCATGGGAGAGACTTTCAAATAGACCCTATCACCAACCTTAAACTCAAGAATCTTCTCCTCACATCTGAGTAGGACTTTTGTCTACTTTGGGCTGTTTTCAATCTCTCCCTAATCAACCTCACCTTCTCTAAGGTCTCCATTACCGAATCCAAACCTAGAAAAGCCATTTCCCCTACTTGAAACCACCCAACCGGGGATCTACAATGCCTACCATAAAGAGCTTCAAAAGGATCCATACCAATGCTTGAGCTGTAGCTATAGTTGTAAGCAAATTAAATAAGTGGAAGATGTTCATTCCATCTACCCTTAAACTCGAAAACCCAAGCTCTAAGCATATCCTCAAGAGTTTGGATAGTCCTCTCAGCTTGACTATCTATTTGAGGGTGAAAGGTCATGCTAAGCTTAACCTTGCTACCAAGACCTCTTTGGAATGACCTCCAATAGTGAGAACTGAATTGAGCACCATGATCCAAAATGATAGACAAGGACACCCCAGGCAATCTAACCAACTCATAAATGTACAATTTGGCATAATCTTTGGCACCATAAGTAGTTTTGATAGGTGAGAAGTGAGCCGACTTTGTCAATTCTATCCAAAACAACCCAAATAGAGTCAAAATATTTCCTAGTCTTTGGTAGCCCAACCATAAAATCCATGTTGATTTCCTCCCACTTCCAGGTAGGAATCTCTATATCTTAGGCTAAGCCACCCGACCTTTGATGTTTGGCTTTCACTTGTTGGCAATTATGACATCCTGATATGAACATGGGAATGTTTCTCTTTATATCACCCAAGCATACACTTCCCTCAAGTCTCTATACATCTTTGTAGAGCCGGGGTGAATGGAATAGGATAAATTATGGGCTTCTTTCAAATCATCCACATTTGGCGCACACAATCTACCTTGGTACCTAAGGAAATCATCTTCCCCTTGGGAGAAAACCTCTAGTTTACCATCTCTCACCAAGGCCTTTAACTTTAGCAAGGCGGGATTAAAATCTTGTTTTGCCTTTATCTCCCCAATCAAGGAAGATTTTGAACAGTCAACAACCACTATACCACTATTATCAACTTCATCCAACCTAACCCTTAATCTAGCCAATCGATGAACCTCTCTAGCCATCTCTTTGCCACAATCATCAACATGAGCTAGAAGACCCATAGACACCCTACTTAAGCATCGGCCATAACATTAACTTTGTCCGGGTGATAATGCACACCCATATCATAATATTTAAGGAGCCCTAATCTCCTTCTTTATCTCAAGTTATGATCATTTTGGGTAAACATATATTAGAGACTCTTATGGTCTGTAAACATATGATGTGCTATCAAAATATAACACATTTGGTGCCTGAAACAAGGAATTTTGTGAGTTCGTAAAGCAACTTTTTAGTGCTTTGATGTGTTTTTATGTTAATCTTGCAAAAAAGTTAGGTAGGCATGATTTTTGAAGAAAATCTACAGAGTTTACTAAAGTATAGGCCATACGAGCCAACCTACGAGTTATAGGTTGTATCGTAGCAAGAACTAGAGACAAAATATCAGAAATCTACCAGGTGAAGGTCACCTCTATGAGCGTAGCATACGAGTCATAATACACACTATGACTCGTATAGGTGGACTCGTAGCAAGAATCAGAGAGCCAAAATGGTGGACCAAAAATTTAAGACCAAGACAACAGACAATATACGAGTCATAGCCCAAGTAACGACTCGTACCTATGGATCGTACCAGTTAAATCCAAGATACCAAGAACTTGATATGAGACCCCAACTATGACTCGAAGGTCATCCTACGAGTCATAACTGTGAGAATTATTCACTGCCAGTTGTCTTTTCTGTTTAAATTCTAGGGTTATTTTGTAAACACTATATATAGCTTAAGTTAGGTTTTTGAGAAGGAGTTGGATCAGTAGACAGTTTCATATTACATTTTGAAGCTTTTTTTAAGTTTTTAGTATAGATTATTGTTATCTCTTGGAAAATCTATTTTGGGAATTGCAAATCTTACCTTGTACTCATTGTTGATCAATCAAGCTTATGGGTTTGTAACTTATGGTGCCTATCTCCTTCATTGTTATTGATGAAACTCTCAACGATGTCTATTATACGCATTCTTGTGTGTTTTGCTTTATCCATGAGTAACTAAGCACCAACAACTTGTGTTTGTGGGAACCATGGGAAGTTGACTTGAAATAACCTAGTTTTCTTGCATTTCTATGATTGCGGTTTCGCATGTATTATCTATTTCTCTTCATTCTTATTGTTATTTGGTGGTAGCCAACACCAAACCCCGTCTACTATCACGATCCCGACTAAGGTAGTGATGAATAGGAAAAGGGAAGTATATGACAAAATTTGGTTGTTATGTTCCCATTTAATCGACTAAACCTGACCAAGGGGAGGTTAACTAGGACAATTGGTAACTGTTAGTTGGCGTGCCACGATAGCCGACCAAGCGCCATGGTGAAATCTTACCTTCACCTTCACAATAGGGCTGGAAGAACCTAAGTTACCATCCTGCATGTAACTCACCAATTATAGTTATGTATTTAGCGTAATCAAGTCGATGAACCATGGGAAACACAATTCCCAAGTTGTCCCCAAAATCAAGTTTTTCCTTGTATTTTAATTAGTGTGTTTTTTATTTATTTTTGAATCACAACCCCCCCCCCCCATTTAGAGATTGTAGTCATAAATACTAGAAATAATTAGTAGTGAAGTCTTGTAGTCAAAGCCTTGTATTCCGTGTGGATTCGACCCTAACCACGGTTAGGTTAATTACTAATAACAATAGCTTTCTTATTGGATCTTGACCATCAAAACCCATCAAATAATTATGGCGCCATTACCGGGGAATATAGCTAGGTTTTGATTTGATTTTACTATTAGTTAGTTCTAGTGTTAATTTCTAGAGTCTCTTGTACTTTACTTTCAAGCCAATCCCTTAGCTCCACTAAATTTGAAGATCCATTGACTACCAAAAAGGATGGATTCAGTGAATGAGGACATTTAGGTTGAGGAGGATATACATGCAAATGAGGAAGACTTAAGAAAAGAGGAGAATCCACCACCAAGGGTTAACCAGCCACAACTTAGAGATTTCAATGCAAATGGTTATGGATAGAATCAGTACCGATTGAACCCTATGGCAATGGATGTTATCGGTTTTATAGTAATGTCCCCTCTACTAGCAGATGCTAAGTTCACCTTATCAAGTGGATTACTCTAGATTATCCAAAATCGTAGCCTATTCATAGGGTTACCATCAGAGGATCCCCACCATCATCTCAAAAATGTCATCTTCGTGTGCAAAAGTGTCATCGGGACATAAAATATTTCTATTGATACTGTTGGATTGAGGGTGTTTCCATTGTCACTGATTGGCAATGCAGCTGTATGGTCGTATGAGCCACCTCCTTGTACTATCACTAGTTGGGCTGAGCTACAGAGGGTGTTCTTAGAAATATATTTCCCAAGGTCGAAGAAGCTGAAGCTTAAGGACAAAATTAACAACTTTGAGCAATTGCCTGGAGACTCTCTTAGAACTATATGGGAGAGATTCACCAAATACTTGAGGATGGCCCCTGATCACAAAATTGTTTATGATGCTTTGGTCGAGATCTTCTATAGAGCACTTGATGATAATAGAAAAGCTTGCGCCAAAATGATCATGGGAAGTGTTTTTCTTGATCACCTGTTTCAGCTAGTAGCTAAAATAATGGAACAAGTGGTGAAGACCAACAAAGGATAGGGTCGAAATGAGCATGGTAATACAAAGAGTTCTTGTGAGGTTACCACAAATAGTGAGCAGGTTAAAATGAATGAAGAGACTATAGAGCAACTTGCTTAACTCCGTACAAGCATGGATTTGGTTTTGAAGCAAAACCAAGATAGTGTGAAGGCAATAGCTCATCAATCCCCAATTCCTCCTATGTGTGATGATCAATTCTTTGATGAGGATGCCTATTATGTGAGCTACCAAGTGGCGGGTTTCCAGAATAACCCCCAAGGGTCCAACTCAAACTATTAGAGGTAAAGTTCCGGGATACAAGGTCGGAACTTCAATCAAGATGTAGTATACAGAGACAATAGGGTTGGATACTATGAGAGAGAAAGAGTGTCTGACATAGAATGGGGGAGAAGAGAGGGCTACAAGAATGGTCCTTATGTGCCTTTTTACAACTGTGACTCTTGATTGAGTAATTCTAGTACTGAAGAAATGTTTGATAAATTGTTGACGAGGACGCATCACTATGACGAGAATTTGAAAGGGATGAAGATGGATATTTCAAGCATAAATCAAAAAATTGAGTCTTACTTTTTGGCAATCAAGTAACTTGAACAACAATTCGGGCAACTGTCTTCCCAACTGAACCAACGTCAGAAGGGCATCCTACCTAGCAACACGGTTCAAAATATTAAGAATGAAAGGCATTACATGGCCTTGATTACTTGGAGTAGAAAAGGCATTGTGGACCCCCTATATTAATTGTTGATAAAGTTGAGGAGAGAGACATTAATAGCAAGGTGATGAATAAGGAAGAAGGTCCAAGGAGTAAGGGAGTACAGGACCAAGAGGTGGGAGAGCAAGAGAAAGCCAAATCAATCCCAAAACCACCTCATCCATTTCCACGGAGGCTTAAGAGAAGCAAGAAGATAGAAAGCTCAAGCATTTCTTGTCAATATTAAAACAACTATCCATCAACATTCCTCTCTTGGAGGCCTTGGAGAAAATGCCCGGATATGCCAAATATATGAAGGATTTGGTCACCAAGATGTACACTTTGAGCCAAGAGTTCTCGCAAGAACTCCAATAATGTAGTGCAATTATAACTAAATGCCTTGTGCAAAAACGAGAAGACCCCGGGGCATTCACAATCCCTTGAACTATCGATGACATTGAATTCACAAGAGCATTATGTGACTTAGGAGCAAGCATCAATTTAATGCCTCCTGCCATATTCAAGAAGCTTGGCCTTGGTACTCCTACCTTGACACGAAAGAGGTTGCTTATGGATTGAACCATTAAAAAGCCAGAGGGAATCCTTTTGGACGTGATTGTTTTAGTTGATAAGTTCATCTTTCCAGTAGATTTTGTGATCCTCGACTGTGAAGTTGAGTTTGAGGTGCCCATCATTTTGGGGAGACCATTTCTGGCCACTGGGAGAGCATTAGTAGATATGGATTCCGGTTAGCTGCGGTTCAGGGTTAATGATGCATAAGTTGTGTTCGATATTCGCTAATCAATGAAACACCCAGATAAATGCAAGAGTGAGGTGTGGACCCTCAATGATAGTAGATAAAGTAAGATGATGACAAAGTCAGGCGACGATGTTAAACAAGGCACTTCATGGGAGGCAACCCAAGCATTTTGCTAATTATTTGTTTGTTTGAGACTTAGAGTAGTAGTAGTTGTTTGAATTAGAGTAAGAGACAAAGATGCAATTGTAATATTTCTTTTTGAGGTTTCCTATGCTTTGAGACTTGGTTTGCAGGTAAAAAGTGCACGAACTGAAGATCAGGAAAAATTGACTTAGAGCAATTCCTACGAGCAGGCCTACAAATCATAGTCTTCACTACCACTCATTGTCATGCCTCGTAGAAGGAAACAATAAGTATTTGAAGTTTGCACATACACTACAAGCCAACCCTACACTTTTTAGGATCCCCTACGAGTCGTAAGTGGGGTTCGTAGTGCCCAGATATGATCTCTAAATTTTTACCAAGTGTTGGGCCTAGTACAAGATCAGGACCTATGAGTCGTAGGAAGACCTACGACTCATAGTCGGGGTCTCGTAGCCCCGATTTGCAACTTTTTGAATCTGACCTAGTTTGCTTGTAAAATGGGTCAAAATTATTTTTGACCCCAAATTCTAAAATTTCTTAACCTAAATCGACGAAAAACCCGTTCTTTATCTCGTAAATCCTTTTCCGACCAAAAATCCTATCTACCCGCGTCATTCTCTAGTGATGTTATAAATTCCTAGTGTTTCAACATGAAAGTTCATCTCTCTTTGCTTTGGTTCATTTTTCAATTCAATTGCTAAGCTCTTCGATTACATTTCTCAATCTTTGTTGATGATTTTGTTCCCTACATCAATATAAGTTTAGTTTGATCATGAGTAAACATGCCTTACATTGATTATTAAGCTAGACTTGTAATCTAGGATTTATAGGCCTTCAAAGAATTCGACTGTTATGTGAACCTTGTAGAAAAGCTTGAGTGGGTGATTGTGAGTACGAAATTTGTAATGTTTGGTATGTAATGTATTAATGTTGCACACGTAGGATCTGAATGGTTGTCGATTTGAACTTTAGGTAGTATGGGGATGATTATTTATGATTGAACATGTGGGTTTGATTTAATTGTTGTGAATGGTGATTGCACTTCCTTGGGAAGTTGTGGACATGTCAAGAATAAGTTTAGATTATTGATTGATTTTGGTGTGCTTGACATTTTGTTGAACTGGTTTTGACTCTTAGGGATAATAGGCGTTTTAAATTCCCAGTGCTAATATAGAATTGATTATGTGCGATTTAGTCATAATTTACTCTTATTTGTATGATTATGTTGAATATGGTGTTGAATTTGTGCTTGATGTGGGAAATAGTTAGGTATTGTAGGTGACTTCTGTCTCAGCTACAAGGCAGTCCTACAACTCGTAAGTTCCTATATGAGTCGTAGAGGCCCCTCGTAGCAAGCATAAACCACCTGTAATCCCTTCATATTTCTCATACGAGACCTACATACAATCTGTAG
The DNA here is from genome assembly GCA_025774065.1 of Solanum ossicruentum. NCBI lineage: Eukaryota > Viridiplantae > Streptophyta > Magnoliopsida > Solanales > Solanaceae > Solanum > Solanum ossicruentum. Next base: position 18,652 of record JAOTQR010125227.1, read on the forward strand.
TACTTGGTATGACTCATAGGGAAGGTCACATAAACTTTACTATGTTTTGAAAATGTTTCTGGAACTAGGTACGAGACCAGGACTACGACTCGTAGGCCATCCTACAAGTCATAATTTCATCTCATATCTATGATCAGAAAGCATTTTTAAAGGCAGAACTAGTTCTATGAGGCCAGTATAAGGTCACCCCATGAGTCGAAACTGCACTCGTACTTGCATATCTGCAGTTGCATCAGTGCATAATTACTTATTAGTTGTTCTTGTTTCTTGTTCTTTGATAAGTATTTTAGTGCATCAAATATATTAGGCTTAAATGTTGTTTTGTTGGTTGTTTTGCAGATAAAATGCCTCCAAAAGACAAATGGGCAATTCAAGCTCTATAACTGAGGTTGCAGGATGAATCCTCTAACATTGAGTAATCTAAGGGCTCTGTGGAAGTCCACAAAGTCAGGTTAGATTAGAAGGCCAATAAACCTCAGACTCAGGCAGTTGCAGTTCAGACACATATGGACGTGAGTAGTTCCTCCCAGTCTGAAGAGGAGGAACAACAGGCCAATGGGGATGGGTCAGACAATAGCTTGCAATAGATGACCCCCTCACACTCAGGTTTAGAGTCAGAGTCAGAGAGCACTTCTCAGCAAGAGGAGGTCTAGTCCCATCCCCCAGCCGATCGCAAATGGTGCATCCCTGGGATGAAGGAAATATATGATCAAGGGTTAGAGCCAAAAAGGAAAGGCAAGCCTGTTCCATAGTTTCATGAGGAGTCTCGGTTGAATGCCTCAATCTTAGATAGAGTGCCGGGAGGGGATGCTGGTTTGGATGACCACGGGCTGCGATGGACCACACAGAAGTTTGACAATTATGCCTTTTACGTAGTCCATGAGTACTATGCAGCATACCTTGCTACACTCCGTCGTGGGTTGCCAAAGAACAAAAGACCAATTAAGCAGCCGAGAGTACGGGTGGTGATAGTCCAGGGAGGAGAGTTGATATCTCAAAGAAGACAATCCAACGAGTGCATTTTAAGCCTACTTATATAGCCCCTCAGTTCATCGCTGAGTACGATAGTCGTATTGAGAAGATGACAACAACGGTGACTGGGAAAGACATTAAGGCTAAGACTGAGCTTCTAGGGTGGATCGCTAGCCTGATTTGTGAGGAGGGTGTTGAGACAACGTGGGTCACAAACCATGCAAATCCTATAGGAAAAGCCCACCTCTCATTCTGAGCCAAATTCTCGTGGTCCACTCCTCGTTAGCGTATTAGGCCAACTTTTACGGATAATATGATCACCCTTGCGAGAGTTGTATTGTTGGCCAGCCTTCTAGTTAGGTATGCTATAAATTGGGCCTAGATCATTTCAAAGTAGATTCACGAAGCTGCAGCTCAAACAAGTACTTCACTGTCATTTCCAATTTTGATTCATCGACTATACAGTGCAGCAAGTGTTTCTATTGACCCTCACTGGGACCCTCATATAGAGGCCACATGCGCTATGGATCCCAGCCTAATAAAGTCTAATGAGAACCCAGTGGACTTACCTCGAGCAGCTCCTCCGGCTATGCCAGAACCATGTCTGGTCGAGCCTCAAGTTCCAGGTTCGCCTCCAGCTCCTATGGGTACTACTCCGACTACTACTGAGCCTACACTGGCAGTCGAGATCGAGTCTACACCATCCACTAGCACTCCACCACCAGCAATAGCTACATTAGGTTGACCCTCTTTTCTTTGTTGTTGCTTTTCAGGCTACATTATGCAAGGTGGCTGCAGTAGATAGCAGGCTGCGAGAGTTATCAACACTGGTCCGATCTTTGGTTGATCAGGCTATTTAGGATGCAGAGGAGAGCATGAGATAATTTTCACAAGATTTAGTTAATTATAGAGTCTTAGTGGTTGTTACAAGGGTCGATGCATTCGAGGCTAGAGTCGAGAAGAGGCTCGAGGGTGCTAGGCCTGCTAACAGGAGTGCGATGGCAGATGAGTTGGCCAGGTTCAAGGCCGACTTGTTGCAACTATTGACAACCCTTGTTATAGTCCTAGAGGTAGCATCAGTAGGTGACGAGGCATTTGATTGGCTCACCGGCCATCCGAACACCAGCAGGAAGAGGCCTCTTGAGCCTGCTGATACAGAGCCGACCCCGAAGAGGCCAAGAGCTTAGGAGGAGGAGCCCATGCCTAAGGAGGTGGTGCAGGAGTCAGTTTTGTTGGAAGCTATTCAGAGAGAGAGAGGACAATACACCCCACCTAGAGAGGTACTTCAGCAGAGGAGGAGAGGTAGACTCAAGACCCCGTAGACTGGCCCAAGACTGGTGCATGAGCACCATGATGTTTAACATCTTTTGACCACAACTCTTACTTATTTTTATGGATGCTTTGTCCTTTTGTTAGACAATATTATTTTTATTTTGGTTTTTGTGGATGTTTTTGCTGGATAATGTTTTTTTGTTTACTTTGGTTTTTGATAGTGGTTTGTTAACTGCTAGTTTTTAATGTATATATATCTACATTAAGTTTTCATATGTTCATCTTTTCTTTGTGTTGGTACTTTGAGGACAAAGTATCCTATTTAGGTGGGGTGGTGGAAGTTATGGATTAAGGTGAAGTCTGAGTAGCCTCAAGTCCATAACTGCCATTATTTTTTATCCCAAGGTTTTCTTGTCGTGTTTCTTTTTCCTTGTAGATGTTTAATTTTCTGTTGATCCTACATATTTTAGGAAGTATAGATAATTTGTAAATGCACAATAATGTTATCGTGTGGCATATATGTAGTTCTAAGATTTTTCTTTAAACTTTTGATGCAAAATTGGGTACCCTCAAAATTTTTGAGGTTGTGATCATTGATACATTCATATATTTTTGAATATCTAGAAATATTTGTTCTGGTATTGTGAAGGTAAGTTGAGACTTAAAGCATGACATGTGAGTCTATACTTGATTATGGATGCAATTACCATGTGTGCAGTGAGCCTATTTTGTTGCATTCATGCATCTTGTATGGACCCAAAACTTGTCTTGTTAATCTAAAGTTGGTTTGGTGATGTGGGGGATACAGAAAGTGATCTTTGGTCTTTGTTCCTTGAGTGAAAACACTTTTTAGCCTTAATGACCCAACAAATGAGTAAGTAAATCCCTTGTTCCAAACTTTTTGCTTATCATGTACCCATTCTTTCTTGATACCTCGCTAGCTTAAACTTGTTTGATGAAATGCCTTGATATTGGCCTTGGTCTATCCTTGAACATATGACCCTTGATTGAGCCCAAAGGCCTAAGTTGAGGGTGGCTGCAGTTAGTGGCCCTGGTTTGAAGCATAGATATTGTGTACTTCACTTGAGGCTAAAAGCCTAAGTTGAGGGTGGCCCTTATTGTGGCTGAGTAATAATAATAAGGTGGTTAGTTGGGAAATAAAGAAAGAAATGAAAAAGCATGAATCAAGTGAAGAAAAAGAAAAGAAAAATGCCTTGAGTTGATGGAAATGTAGCGAAAATGAGTTTGAAATCAAGGCTCAGCTTAAAAAGAAAAAGAAAGCACTCGAGAAAAGCTCAAAACAGGAGAATAAGTGTGGATTGGTTTAAAAGGGGTAGATTATAAAAGCAAAAAGTGTTGGCAAACATGGTTCAATGATAGCTTTAGTCAATATTTGCCCAAAGTACCTCACTAAAGCACCCTAAACCAATGTTACAAGCCTATAAGTCCAAAGTGATCCACCTCCACTTTATCATCAAGCCAAAAGTTGAGCATAGAGGCAAGGCTATGGTGTTAGTGAGTATGCATTAAATTTCAGTTGTGAGAGTAAGACTGCTTCCTCAGTCCTTCAATTCTAAAATGCTTTTGCGTGATTATAAGGGACTTTTTTCTAGTGAGGGCATTTGCACTACTTGAGTAGCATATAACTATACCAGTGATTGTGGAAGGTTGATGTTTCTTAGCTTATCGTAGTTGGATTGACAGGTATCTCATTATGCTCCTATTTGCTAAATAATTCCACAATCTTGTTTTGAAAATGGTAGTTGGGTACCTAAATCAGAGGACTTGATATATATACCATTAGCATAGTTACTATGTATTTCTTTTGTCTGCTAAGATTGAGTCGTCGTTTGAGGACAAGCAACAATTCTATATTGAGGGTGCTGATGTGCTATCAAAATACAACACGTTTGGTACCTAAAACAAGGGATTTTGTGAGTTATTAAAGTGACTGTTTAGTGTTTTGATGCATTTTTTTGTTAATCTTACAAAAAAGTTAGGTCGGCATGATTTTTTAAGAAATACTGCAGATTTTGCTGAAGCATAGGCCATATGATCCAACCTATGAGTCGTAGCTCACGCTACAAGTTGTAGGTTATTTCGTAGCAAGAATCAGAGACAAAAAATCAGAAATCTGCCAAGTGAAGGTCACCTCTACGAGCCCAGCCTATGACTGGTAATACACACTATGACTGGTATAGATGGACTCCTAGCAAGAAGCAGAGAACCAAAATGGTGGACCAAAAATTGAATACCAAGACTACGAGACAAACATACAAGTCATATCCCAAGCAACGACTCATACCTATTGGTCTTAACAGTTTTGTCCGATACGAAGAACCTGATACAAGACCCGACTACGACTCGAAGGTCATCCTACTAGTCATAACTACGAGACTTATCAGCTTCCAACTATTTTTTCAATGTAAATTCTAGGGTTATTTTGTAAACATTTTATATAGCTTAAGTTAGGTTGTTGACAGGGAGTTCAATCAGTAGACATTTTCACATTACATTTTTAAGCTTTTCTTAGGTTTTTAGTGTAGATAATTGTTCTCTCTTGGAAAATCCATTTTAGGGATTGCAAATCTTACCTTGCACTCATTGTTGATTAATCAAGCTTGTGGATTTGTAACTTGTCATGCCTATCTCCTTCATTATTATTGGTGAAACTCTCAACTATGTCTATTATATGCATTCTTGTGTGTTTTACTTTAGCAATGAGTAGCTAAGCACCCAAACCCTACCTACTATCACGATCCCGACCAAGGTAGTGACGAATAGGAAAAGAGAAGTAGATGACAGAATTCAGTTGATATGTTCCCGTCTAATAGACCAAACCTGACAAAGGGGATGTTAACTGGGACTACTGGTAATGGTTAGTTTGCATACCATGGTTGCTGACCAAGCGCTGTGGTGAAATTCGACCTTCACCTTCACAAGAGGACTAGAAAACCTAAGTTACCATCTTGCATGCGACTCATCGATTATAGTTATGTATCTAGCATAATCAAGTCGACGAACTATGGGAAACAAAATTCCTATGTTGTCCTCAAAATCGAGTGTTTCCTTGCATTTTAATTAGTGTGTATTTTATTATGTTTTTGAATCACAACACCCCCCCCCCATTTAGAGATTGTCGTTATAAATGCTAGAAATGGTTAGTAGTGAAGTCTTGTAGTCAAAGCCCTGTATTCCCTGTGGATTTAACCCTAACCTTAGTTAGGTTAATTACTAATAGCGACCCCTTTTTATTGGAGCATGACCATCAAAACCCATCAACACATTAACATGAACCCCATATAAGTAGTGACGCCAAATTTTCAAAGCAAATACCACGGCGCCAATTCAAGATCATAGGTGTGATAGTTCTTCTCATGCACCTTAAGTTGACTGCAGGCATATGCTATTACCACTATGCACCAAGACACATCCCAAACCAATTCTTGAGGCATCAAAATATACAACAAACCCTTCCAACCCTTTTGGTAGAGTCAAGATAGGAGTAGAGACAAGCTTTTGTTTCAGTGTTTAGAAACTCTTCTCATATTCATTGGTCCATATATATTTTGCCTTATTTTGTCTCAACTTAGTCATAGGAGAAGCAATATAAGAGAAACCATTCACAAACCTCCGGTAATAACCCGTGAAACCCAAGGAGCTTCTAATATCCGATGGAGTCAAAGGTCAAGACCAATTTCTAATCACCTTTTTTTCTTAGGATCCACCATAATGCCATCACCTGACACTACATTCCCTACAAAAGAAACCTCGTTTGTCATGACCCAAACCTAGGGTCTAGACATGACATGGTGAATGGGGAGCCCGAAGAGACCCCAATCAAGCCTCTTAATATATCATACACACATCCTTGTTCGCAAAAGCAAGAATAAACAACAAGAGAAAACATAAACAAGGGAAATTGGGACAAAGTGAAAGAGTTTAATACTTAAATAACATGGATGAAGCAAATCTCAAGCAAAATTACATTACTTGTCCAACAACACCTCTAGAGATAGAACTTAGCAGGGTCGAAGACAAGCAACCGGGCTTACCCACATATTCAAAAGCATACAGCAAACGAAAGAGAGTCTTTACATAACATAAGATCAAAAGATATTATCCTCGGAGTGGAGGACTCACCAAACTTGCTTCAAGGATAGTGATAGCCACGTGGAGGAGGAAGGTGATCAAATAGAGCTCCAGTTCCTACATGGTAATATCATACAGGCATAGAGTATATGTTAGTACGTCTGAATTTACTAAGTATGTAGGATGCAATGCAACAAGAGATAGGCAACATAATCAAAATGCATAATCATAAGCAAGATATAGTATATTAGCAACATGGCATGCATGATCAGTGCTTGAATTAAAACATGCTTGTATAAAACATTATATATATGTAAGAAGAGACCAACATTAATATGGATTCTCTCACCCTACCATCTATGGTGACTGAGGTATCAATACCTCAATTGGTTGATGGACATCACACCCTCCATCATAGTGGTCAAGGTATCAACCTCTCAACATGGTTAATGGACATTGCACCCTCCATCATAGTGGTCAAGGTATCAACCCCTCAACATGGTTGATGGATGTCACACCCTTCATCATATTTGTTGAGGCAAGCAACCCTCGACAATGTATGGTCAACTTGCAACACTGTAGATACTCTTCAAGAATTCAACATATAATTACATTACTTTCTCCATCATAAAGTCACTTAACTCATACAATTGGATCATCAATAACTTAAGAAACCAAAATCAGACATTTTATCAAACACTTGGCGAGTGCGCAATGCTAGTATAAAACCATGCAATTCGAGAGTAAAATCATGCAAGAAAATTAAGTGTAAAACCACCCACCAACAGTTGGTAACACCCTCATGCAATATACATCAAAATCCTTCATCAAATCTCAATATAGATCATAGATTCATAGCTCAAAACATGCTTAAATAGTCACACTTTTATGAAACCCCAACATGGTTCATAGTCAAATTCATAGTAAGTTAGAACGATAAGTAAATCAACTTAGAAATATGAATTTTATGTCAAAAGGAAGCTTGGACATCATGGATGAAAGGACCCAATGGTTGACACCCACATTCCTTAAATTTGGAGATTTTCTTGAAGAAGATTTGAATGGAGATTTAAAGCTTGGGTGAATTCCTTAACATCCGGAATGAGATTTAGCACTAGAATTGTGAGTGAAATACTAGTCTAAGTGTTTGAGAGGGTTTGGGGGAATGTCTTGTATGATATGAAGGTAAAATATGACTAAATGTAGATATTTTACGTAAGTAAAGACTTGGGCTCAAGACCCAAAACCCTTGGACCGAGTAATAAAAACTAGGCAAAAATAACATAGGGGCTTGCCCTTACTAGAAATTGCATTTTTGCAATTTATGAATTTTGATATGATTTCTCTTAAATCGAGGTTAGACCCATTTCCCACACAATTTTTCCCCCTGATCAAGAATATGAAGTCATATTTTTGATATCACTCACAGATTTTGAGACTTAAAGAAATTATGATTATGAGCATTTTCGGATACTTTTGGGGTTGTTTCAACATCTTCCCCTTGGGAACATTCATCCTCGAATGTCAAAGAAATGTACATAAGAATAGTAATTATGAAGAAATCATCCCCAACAAGAATGCAATAATACACTTAAACACCATTTTTAAAATCTCAACATAAACATGAATGCATGCAAATGACATAGGGGCTGAATCATAGGACTTGAAATCATAAAAAAGGACTTGATGTGTTATCATAGGCTTTGAATAGAATGAAGGAGGTACGGATATTGTTTCTCTATGCTAGCTCCGGCTCCACGTGAGACACTTTCGACTTGATGATTCTTCTAAAGGTCCTTGATGAACACTACATCCGTACTAATCAACCTTTCCATGCTTCCATCCAATACCTCCACCAAGACCTTCTCCTAAGCCAACTTACCCTCTACAACAGCCACAACCTCAAAGTGTTCTATAGTACTAGAGTCACCAACACATTCCCTCAACCTATAAGCATGAGGAACCGGACGAACCATATCCATATCCATAGCAATTCCCATTCATATGCAACCTCACCAACCTTCTTAACACTATATAAGGACGTACAACCATAAACTCAATTCCCTTTCTTGCCAAATCGAACCATTCCCTTCATGGGTGGGACTTCTAAGTAAACCCAATCCTCAACACAAGCACACATACCTATTTTAGCATCTAATGACATCATCTCCCCCTTAGGACAAAACCTCCACTTTACTATCTCTCACAAAGGTTATAACAAGGCAGGGTCAAAGTCTTGTTGCGCCTTCACCCCCCCCCAACAAATGAAGATTATGAACCATTAGCCACCACTACACCAGCATAGTCAACCTCTTCCAACCTAACGCGCAATTTAACCAACCAATGGACCTCCCTAGTCATTTCTTTGCCACCATCATCAACATATGCTAGGCTACCTAAAGGTACCCTACTTACAGCATCGACTATAATATTAGCCTTACCGAGGTGATAATGCACACTTATATCATAATCCTCAAGGAGTTTTAACCAACTTCTTGTTACCCTCAATTCACACTAATCATGTTTAGCAAAAAACCTCTCATCCCACCAAGATTTGCAATAGTACCCCCAAATGACCCATAAGCTCTAAGTAAGTCAATACTCCATCACTAGAGACCACTACAAGCATGCCAAGGTAGGGGTTTAAGACCCTATTCATGAAATCCATAAATGTAGTTGGTGCATAAGTCAACCAAACAACTCCACCATGACTCCAAAATGCTCACTCCTAGTCTGATAGGACACGTAGGGATATCACCTACCCTCATCGTCACTTGGGGAAAAAACTCGAACCGAAGATCAATCATAGAGAAGTGACTAACCTATGGTAGTTGACCAAATAGATCGGCTATCCTTAACTATCATATTACAACCTTACAGGTTCTACACTCTTTGGAAGCATGATATGCATATAGCCAAACTGCCCCAAGACCTCCAACCCATCAAGCCAAGTTCACTAGACAAGACTCTGTGCAATAAGAACATGGAGCACCCTTATAGGCTTTTCTAGCAATAATAGACTCACATAACCAGATCTTACTAGTAAGAAAAGGAATAATGAAACGAATGGTGACCCCCAGAACCATCAAAGCATGCAGAAAAAATCAACAAAAAACCTTTAATATAATGGTAGCATCATCGGGTACCTCGTCCCCTACTTGTTTCCTTTGAAGAGCATAGAACCGAGTATATCTTAGAGCATCCCCTTGATCAACATCACCACCTTTACCATGTAGCATTTATGAGGGTAATCATTTACCTTATGACCCATCTCCCCACAACCATAACAAGCATTCATGCCCTTTAAGAATGAGTTATCATGGCATCTGCCACATCTTGCGCACCTAGCATAAGGATACACACCACCCCCACTTTTGGGACTTTGAAACTTTCCTTCAGAATGGCCCTTTTGGCCTCCTTACCCTTTCTCCTCCTCATCTTTTCCCCTTCCAGTTATTCAGCATACATCATGAGGCGGGACAAGTCCATGTCACCTATCAACATAGAGGAACAACATTCTTAATTCACCAAATCGAATACACCCATCACAAACTTATTCATACTAGACCTTGGATCGGCCATCAATTGGGGAGCATATTTAGAGAGTTGGTTGAAATTGAGGTCATACTCCCTCACACTCATTGAACCTTGCTTCAAATTCATGAATTACATGATTTTGGCCTCCATTAGCTCAAGAGGAAGAATCAGTTGAGAAACGCCACCTTAAACTCCTCCCAAAGGATTATATCGTTTTTCCCTTCTCCTCCTTCCATTGAGTATACCCTATTTGGGCTACCCCCTTTAGTTGGTATACTATAAGTGGTTTTATGTATGGGAAGACTTAAGCCCAAGACCCATAAGCTTTGGATCGAGTAACAAAAACTGCGCAAAAACAACACAGGGGTACGCCTTGGCCGCATCGTGTTAAAGGCGTGAACCCTTACTAGAAATTTCTTTTTTGGCACTTTCAAATTTTGATACAGTTGCTCTAAAATTGGGGTTAGACCTATTTCATACTCAATTTTCCCCCCTAATCAAAAAATTATGAAGTTTGATTTTCAATATCATGCACGAATTTTGAGATATAAGGAAATTATGGTTATGTCCATTCCCTAGGCACACTTTGAGCACTTTTTGGGTCATTTCATCTTTCAACCAAAATTAACATTTCTCATATTTTGCATACAACCTGTCCTCGCCTCAAAATTTGTAGCACCATTCTCAAGTGATCCTTATGCTCCTTCCCATTATGGGAATAGATCAAGATATCATCTATAAAAACCACCATATACAAGTCAAGATAGGGTTTAAAGTCCCTATTCATAAGATCCATAAATGTAGCCAGTACATTAGTTAATCCAAAATGCATAACCACAAATTCAAAGTGCTCATACTTAGTCCAGAAAGTCATATTGGGAATGTCACACTCCCTCACTTTGACTTGGTGATACTCGGACCAAAGAGCAATCTTAGCAAAGTGACTAGCCCCTTGAAGTTGATCAAAAATGTCATAAATCCTCGGTAGAGGGTACTTGATCTTTATGGTGACCCTATTAAGTTGCCGATAATCAATTCACATTCTAAGAGAACCATTTTTATTCTTCACAAATAACATCGGAGCACCCCAAGGTGACTTACTATGCAGTAACAAACAATTTTTCCAACAAATCCCTCAAATGCTCCTTCAACTCCGCAGGGGAGATATTGTAAGTGGAAATAGAAATGGGTTGAGTATCGGGAAGGAGGTTAATCGGGAGGAACACCAGGAAGCTCATCGGGAAAGACATCAAGATACTCATTAATCACCAGAACTGACTCAATAGGATGGACTTTGGACTCTACATCTCTAACCCTCATAAGATGATAAACACAACCTTTAGAAATCAACTTTTGAGCCTTAAGACAAGAAATGAATCTACCCTTGACCATTACATCATGACTTTCCTACTCAAGACGAGCTCCTTGGGGAATTGAAATTTAACCCTAGGGTTCTACAATCAATAGAAGCATAATATGCATGCAACCAATACAAATCCACCATATCTAAGTCAACAAAATAACAAGGCAAGATTTTATGCAAAATGAACATGGGACAATTTCTATAGACTCTTTTAGCAACAATGGGCTCACCAATGGGGATAGACACTTCATAAGGTTCACACAACAATTTGGAACTAACATGAAGCTTTTTGGCAACAAAAGAAGTAATAAGAGAAAGAGTGGCACCCGGGTCAATCAATGTATACACATCAAAATCAAAAGAATTTAACATATCGGTAACAACATCGGAAATCTCACAACTCCTTGTCTCCCTTGAAGAGCATAATATCTATTTTGCCTTGGTGCACCCCCTTATTGACCTCCACTTCCTCTTTGGCCCGCATTAGCACCTTGGCCATGAGGAAGACCATCTCTACCTTTGGGTTGAGCATGAGTACAATCAATAACCTTATGGCCAACCTTAAGCATTTGAATTTCTCAAACAAGGACCACTATGATTATTTTAACACCATGGACATCTACGCTTTACTATTCCTCCATTACTGTCTTAGAACCTTTGATTAGGCAACCTATCATTGGAAAACCTCTTTTTGGAAGCACTGGATGACCTTGGCCTTGGAACTTTTGTCCTTTAAGAAACCAACTACCTTTAGAACCATGGAACCCACCTTCAAATCGAGCCCTCTTGGACTCAACACTTCTTCTTTTCCTAAGCTTTTTCGTCTCTAGTTTTTCATCATATGTCATGAGGCAGGATAAGCCCATATCACCTATTACCATGGCAGTACGATACTCCTCATTAACCAAGTTAGATACACCCGACACAAATTTGTTCATCCTTGACCTTGGCTCGGCAACCAATTGTGGGGCATACTTGGAGAGTTGGTTGAACTTGAGGGAATACTCCCTCATACTCAAGACCCTTGATTTAGATTCATAACTTCCATTATCTTCGCATCCCTAGCTCAATAGGAAAGAACTGGTTGAGAAATATTGCTTTGAACTCTTCCTAGAGGATAGCATCACCATTCCCCTTCTCTGTCCTCTATTGAGTGAACCATATAGCAATCTTTTTGAGTTGGTAGGCCACCAACTTTGATTTATCCTCCAAATTAACCTCTATAATGGACAACACCTTATACACATTAATGAATTCTTGGGGATCCTCATCCACCTTGGACCCATAGAACTCTGGTGGATTTATCTTAGTGAAATCCCTCACCCTTTGAGGTCGGAGTATTAGCATGACGGTCTTGGTCCCCTTGGTTGATTTGGTTGGTCATAGCATTAGCCAACATTATAATAGCATCTCCGAATTCTTCTTGGCTTACCCATCCTTCTTGAGAAGCTTGAAGAGCGGAAGATGCTGGTTGCTCCTCGGGTGTATAGGCTATTATTTCTCTTGAAATTGGCATGATCCATAATAGCAAATAACATTCATTAGTGGAAAAGACTTACCTTAATTTCTATATCATAACATGGATCATGAAGAAGGGAAACATTTCCTAAAATGTCTCATAGTCTGTTACTCATAGTTGTGGTGCGCTTCACAACTATGAACAAGACTCTAATTGACGTGGTGTGTTAGATTCTAAGGACTATTAATAACCTAGTTCTCTAATACCATATTTTTCATGACCAAAGCCTAGGGCCTATACATAACACGGTGTATGGGAACCCTAAGGGACGCAAACAATCCTCTTAGCATATCAATTACATATCCTTGCTCGCGAAAGAAAAGTAAACAAAAACATGAGATAATATAAAAGGGAAGCTGGACTAAGGGAAGTCTTTGACAGTCATAAAAACATAAAGAGTCATACCTATAGCATAAATGCATCATACTATTCCAACAACAGCTCTAAACATAGAATGAAGCGAGGGCCATGACACTCTTTGGGCTCAATCTCATAATATCAAATGCTCGACATCAAGAAGTCTTTGAAATAGCAAGAGAAAGTAGATGGTCTCCCCGAACATGAGGACTGACCAAGCTTATCTTTAAAAAATCTCACTAGCCCCATAGAGGATGATCAAGAGGAGCTCTGATCCCTACATGGAGATATCATGTACGCATATAGTATGCATTAGTACCTTTGAATGTACTAAGTATGTAGGATTCATGCAACAAGACATAAGTCTAGTATAAATGCATTATATTATGAAATAGATAAGGATAATCACAATATGGCATGCATGACCAATGTTTGAAGTAAAACATGCTTATAAATCATTCAACTAGCATAGAACATAATACATGTGTGGGAAGAGACCTCAACTGACAAAGGATAAGACCAAGCAACCTACAACTTGCAATCCCGATGATTACCCCTTATTGGTGAAGAGGTAGTCCACTTGCCAAGGTAAACCATACTTTACCTTATGGGATCCCCTCCCATTTCGAAGAAGTAGCCCCCCTTACGAGAACCATCCCATTTCGAGGTGGATTTCATGATAAAGTGCACTAAATGGATCCACTACTATAGCAATGGTATACCATAATCTTATGTTGACATATGGTTTGACGAAAGAAGTATGGACCCTTGAAGATAGTCCACGCTGACATCCAATCCATCGGTGTCAAGTCTAATCCCAGGGAATAGTTGAAGTAATCATATCTTTAGTAACTTGTCAAAACCATAAAATCATAACATGAGTATCTCTTAAAAATACTTGATCTCTAATGGTGAGCCTAACTTAAAATATGAGAATAGATCATAATCATACATGAACCATTACTTTAACAAGAATGGCTCACAAGAGGTAAGATCTTGGAAATAGGGCTTAACTTCATGCTTGAATAATCATAGATAATTTCATGAACTCATAGCATACTTGATATACCATATTCATCATGAAGTCACTTGAATTGTAAAATATGTAAATAACTTGAGAATTCTTTAACTTGACATTTCATCAAACACCTGGTGGGTGTGTAAATGCTTGTTCAAAATCATGCAATCCAATATTGGAATCATGTGAGAAAACTCAATGCAAATCAACCCACCAACATATTGCAAAATCCTCATGTAAGATACCATGAAATCCATCATCAAATCTGATAATAGATCATATTTTCATAGCTCAAAACATACGTAGTCTCAATAGACAAAACCAACTCATATTACAAGCTTGAAATAGATTGTCATGTCTAACAAATCAACATTTCATAAAACCCTAATATAATTTATACTCATAATCCATAATAAAAGATACCTATAGATAATACGAGTTGAAAACATGTAATTTTCATAAAAATGAAGGTAGGGCTCCATGGGTGAAAGGACCCAATAGATGAAACCCATATACCTAAATTTGGGGATTCCTTGATGTAGACATGAAAGATACTTGAATGGAATTCCTGAGATCCAAAATTAAGCAAAAATTATTTTTCACTAAGGGTCCTCTAAAATCAGGGTTTACCCATTTCCAACTCAACTTTGCCCCCTAATTGAGAATATGAAGCCGAATTTTTTATATCGAGCATGTATTTTGATATGTAAAATTTACAATTATGGATATTTTTGAAGTACATTTTTGGGGCCTTTTTGGGGCATTTCAAGGACCATGCAGACTATCATATGAAATCTTGATATTCCCTCTACAATGAGTGAAAGAGGAGTCTACTTTGCCAAGGTAGACTCGATCCTCACCATTTAGGTTCTATCTTAGCATGGTGAGAAACCATCACTTAGATGCCACCCTCTAGGCTCTATCCTTGCACGATGAGTGTCCATCATTAAAGCTAAATGGATCCTTAAGCACACTTTTAATGCATATAAACATGAATATCATTCCTATAGTGGCACATAATTATGGGACAATAGGATCTACCAATACCCTTGAAGTGCTAAGCCACATCCCATAGAATACATAAATCATGCACATATATAGCTTTCAACATAATTCACACTGTATTAAAATTATACTTTCATAGCTTGTAAAATAGTCATCATATTTCATGAAAACATCTTATATCATAGGAATAGTCCATCTACATAGCTTTTCATATAGTATGGGGAAGCTTTTCACCTTCTCATCATCATCATGATGAAACATTAGGGTCTAATGACCCTTATCATCATAGATCAATATTATCATAACACCATCATCATTATCATTTAAAACATGCTTTTACATACTTCAGATTATAGTCATGAGAACCATAGCGTTATCATTGGAGACTAGGGATAAGTGTGAATTCATGAACAATTAGTCAAAATCACGCAACTGAATAAAATTCATAAAGAAAACATGTAATTAAAATCAATTTAGATCATTAGTAAAGGAACCCTAATCAATTCATCTAGTCCTTATCATACATACTTGTAATCATATACCTTTAGTTTGAAAATCACAAAAATCATGCAATTCTTTATAATTCATGTATAAATAAGTACAATCATCGTGTAGCAATCATAATTCAATCATTTGGAATCATACCGTAAAAGCCTATATGAAATCATTATGAAACTTTGAGAAAAAAGAAATTTTGGATTGGGCTTTAAGGATGAAACTAATTTATGAATGAAGCCCTATGTACCTCAAGTGGGAATCCCCTAGACTTGAAGATGAAATTCTTGAAATCCTTAAGCTTAATCTTCAAACCCCTAGATTCAATGGAGTCCATTTCTTAGTGATAGAAATTTTAGGATTTCGGTCCATCATCCAGAGTAGTGGTGATATTAATAATGATGTCACGCATCGTACTAGGGCAGCCTAAACTGAATGGAGGCCTACCACTGGAGTATTGTGTGATAATAATATACCACCTAAACTCAAATTTAAATTATATAGAATGGTTGTTAGACCATCGTTGATGAATGGGGTGGAGTGTTAGCTAATCAAAAGTGCACATGTTTAGAATATGCAGGTCGCAGAGATGAGGATGTTGAGATTGATATTTGGTCACACTAGGAGTGATAATATTAGGAATGATATCATTCAGAAGAAGCTAGAGGTGGCTCCTGCGGCTAATAAGATGAAGGAAGCAAGACTGTGATGATTTGGATATGCGTAAAGAAGAAGTACCGATGCTTCTGTTAGGAGGTGTGAGAGGTTGGATTTTGGAGTTACACCAAGAATTAGAGGTAGACCAAAGAAGTATTGGGGGAGGTAATTAGACAAGATATTGAAAAACTTGATCTCACCAAGGATATGACCTTAGATAGAAAGGAGTGGCGGCATGAATTAGAGTAGTAGACTAATAGGTTGGTAGGATTAGGTGGATTAGCTGTAGGGCAGCAAGATTATTCATGTTATATATCCTGTGTTGTCTTTTTCCATCATATTTTTGTTGATGTTATCATATTTAGACACTATCATGTGTTTTTCATTTTAGTCATCCTTTCAGTTTCCTGTCCCTTTTTCCATATCTAGTTTATTCTACTTATGGGTTTTTAAGATGAATGTTCCTAGGAAACAACCTCTCTACCTCATGAGGTAGTGGTAAGGTCTGCGTACATTCTACCATCCCCAGACCCCACTTGTGGGATTCCACTAAGTATGTTATTATTGTTGTTGGGAGAGAATTTCAAGAGTGAATGAGATAGAATGAATTAGGAATAGAATTTATAGGATTTTGGTCGATAAAGTTAGCTAGGAGATCCAAAATGACATAGTTTAGGAGTTAAACAAATAGAAATTATCAAAAATGCCCTTCATTAAACTTTGTCGGAGCCATCAATGAGACCTCATCTACAGGTCGTGGTTAGACCTAAGGCTCATGCCTTGGCTCGTAGAACCTGTTCCACAAAAGTTCAGCTACTAGAATTTACGCTTCCTAAACCACAAACATGTAGGACTACCTACCATTCCTTTTGCAGACCGTAAGTCTCTTCATAGAGTGGTTCTAGACATAGAAATTTTTAAGCTCTTAAGGGCTTACGAGTCATGGTTCCATCTATGGTCTATCTTGTTAATCGTTGAACAACTTCCAAAAACTCAAGAATTGCTATCTTTTTTGGGATCCATCCACGAGACCTTCCTACAGCCTGTGATCCATTCCACGACCGTGGATCAGCTCATATGACCAAGCCAGTCCCAAAATTTCTTAAGCTTCAGCTTCCAAACCTAACAATATATGGGGTGTTACAATATCTCCCCCTTGGAATTATTCGTCCTCTAATAAGATAGATGTATGCTTGAACAGAGTAGAAACATATTCATATCATATATAATATATGTAAGAATACAACTTAATTATCATTTTTATAAAATCATCAAATTCATGCATCAAATATCATTGAAAAACAGTTTCATTATCATGCATACATGTAATGCAAGAAGAGATACATATTCCTGATGACTTTGGAGGAATGGATTGTATTAGATACCTTATTCTTGAACAAAAAGATAGAGGTAAGGATAGCAGTTCATCATAGCTACTTCCCAAGTAGCACTCTCAACTTGTTGGTTTCTCCATAATACTTTGATGGATGCAACCTCTTTATTGCTCAACCTCTTTACTAGCCTATCAAAAATCAATAGATACCTCTTCATAAGTTAAATCCTCCTAAATAGTCATATCCTTTAATGGAACAATAGAATTAGGATCACATGTGCATTTCTTTAGCATAGGTACATGAAACACCGGATAAACCATAGCTAACTCCATAGGCAAATCTATCTCATAGGATACTTTCCCAATTCTCTTCACTATATCATAATATCCCAAATATCCAGGACTCAATTTGCCTTTCTTACAAAAAAGCATTACTCCTTTAACTGGTGAAACCTTCAAATACACTCAATCACCTTCATCAAACTCTAGTTCTCTTTTCCTAACATCAGCATATGACATTTGATGACTTTGGGAAGCCCTTAACCTTTACCTTAGGATTTTCACTTTCTCCATAGCGTCAAGTACCAAATCCAATCCAATTAAGGACACCTCTCCTACTTTAAACACCCCATCGATAACCCACTCCATTTACCATATAAAGCTTCAAATGGTGCCATGTCGATACTTGAGAGAAAGTTAATGTTATAAGAAAATTCAATAAGAGGCAAGTGATCATCCCAATTTCCCTTGAAATAAAGTACAGAAGCCCTCAACATATCTTTTAATATTTTTTTCGTCCTTTTGGCTTGGTCATCCTTGATGATGAAATGTAGTACTTAGCTTCACCTTTGTACCAAGTCCCTTTTGGAATGAATTTAAAAAAGGAGAATTAAATTGAGCATCTCTATATGACATAATAGACTATGGTACCCCCATGAAATCTCACCAATTCTTGAATGTAGACCTTAGCATAATCTTCGGCACCATAAGAAGTCTCCCCTGGCAAAAAGTGGGTTGTTTTGCCATTTTATCCATAACCACCCATATTGAGCGAAATTGTTTTCCAGTCCTTGGAAAACTCATAATGAAATCTATATTCACTTCCTCATATTTCCAAGTAGGTATCTCAATATCTTGGGTCAGACCACCCGATCTTTGGTGTTCCACCGTCACTTGTTGACAATTTGCACACCCCATCACACACTTTGCTATGTCTTTCTTGATGTCACACCACCAATATACTTCTCTTAAGTCTCCATATATTTTGGTGGATCCCAGATGAATAGAATACTTAGAATTATGAGCTTCATCAAGTATCGTGTCCCTTAGACCATCCACATTGGACACATACAACCACCCTTGGTAATATAACACTTTATCTCCCCCTTGTCGAAAGAGAAAGACCTCTAACTTCTTGTCTTATACACCACCAACTTCTTTAATTCAATCAATGTAGGATCCATTGTCTTGGTTTGCTTTCACCTCCTCTATTAAGGATGATTCTGCCTCATTTTATACTAGTACACTACCATCGTTCAAACTATTGAACATCACACCCAAACGAGCCAAATAGTGCACTTCTTTAGCCAACTCTTTCTTTACACTACCAACATGTGCAATGCTATCCATAGACACTCTACTCAAAGTATCGGCCATAACATTAGCCTTGTCAGGGTGGTACATCACACTCCTATCATAATCCTTCAATAGTTCCAACCACCTTCACTGCCTTAGGTTCAAATCCCTTTGGCTAAACATCTATTCCAAACACATGTGGTCAGTGAATATATCAACATGTACCCCATAAAGATAATGTGGCCAAATCTTTAATGCAAACACAATGGACAATATTTCAAGATCATGAGTCGGATAATTCCTTTCATGAAAATCCAATTGCCTTGGATCATATAAAATGACTTTTGCATGTTGCATCAAAACACAAACCAAGCCTATATGTGAGGCATCATAATACACAATAAAATTATTCAGACCTTCAAGCAATGTCAACATTTGGAAACTCTTTTCATATTCATTGGACTATTGGAATTTTTCCTTCTTTTGAGTCAACATAGTCAAAGGAGAGGTAATGGAGGAAAATCTTTCAACAAATCTTCTATAATATCTAGCCAAACCCAACAAGCTCTTAATATCGAATGGAGATAATGGTCTAGGTCAATTCTTCACCGCCTCTATCTTCTTTGGTTCCACTCTAATTCAATCATCTAAAATAAGGTGACCAAGAAAAGTCATCTCTCTTAGCCAAAACTCACACTTGCCATACTTAGCAAAGAGTTGTCTATCTCTCAATATTTGAAACACAATTCTTCACCACCTCTATCTTCTTTGGTTCCACTCTAATTCTATCATCTAAAATAAGGTGACCAAGAAAAGTCATCTTTCTTAGCCAAAACTCACACTTGCCATACTTAGCAAAGAGTTGTCTATCTCTCAATATTTGAAACACAATTCTCAAATATTTTTCATAATCCTTTACATCACGTGAGTAAACCAATATGTCATCTATGAACACAACCATAAACATATCCAAATAAGGTTTGAAGCTCCTATTCATCAAATCCATGAATGTGGTAGGGGAACTTTTTTGTCCAAATGACATTGCAAAGAATTCAAAGTGACCATACTGAGTTCTAAATACCATTTTAGGAATGTCATCTGCCTTTATCCTCAATTGGTATTATCTATACTGGAGATCAATCTTAGAGAAATAGCCTGCACCTTGTAGTTGATCAAATAGGTCATTGATCCTTGAAAATGGATACTTATTTTTAATGGTTACCTTAATCCACACACATTTGAAGTAACTCATCCTTCTTTCTTATGAATAATACGAGAGCACCATATGGTGACACACTCGGCCTATGGACCCATTATTAAGCAAGTCCTTTAATTGATTCTTTAATTTTTTCAACTATGTCGAGGCTATTTGATATGGAGATATATAAATAGGCTAGGGATTCGACAAGAGATCGATAATAAGATCAATTTCCCTTACAAGGAGCATACCAGGCAAATAATCGGGGAAGACATCGGGAAACTCCTTAACAATAGGAATCGAATCAAGAATAGGAACCTTAGATTCAACAACCATGACATGGACAACATGATATAGGCAAACTTGGAAAATCATTTTCATAGCTTTCATAGAAGAAACAAACTTTTCCTTAAACACCACATTTGTTCCCCTCCATTCTAGGATACGATCATTAGGAACTTAGAATGAGACCTTATGGGTCCTATAAGCAGTAGAAGCATAGCATACATACAAGCTATCCATATCTAGAGTAATATCAAAATTGGTCATATCAAGCTCAACTAGATCACATGGGAAGATTTTATGCAAGATCGACACGGGACAATTTTTATTGACTTTCTTAGCTAACATTGACTCACCAATTGGAGTATCGACTAAGTAAGGCTCTAACAAGACTTTCAAAGATACATCAAACTTTATAGTAAGGTAAGGAGTAACAGAAGACATATGAGCACCAGTGTTATGCAAAGAATACACATCATGACCAAATACGCTTAAAATACTAGTAATCATATGGGGAGACTCCTCAGCCTCTTACCTAGCATGCAATCCATAGAAACAATTACCACGTAGTCCACCAATTTGATCTTGAATACCTTGTTGCACTTGCCATTTTTGAACCATTTATCCTTACGGATACCCTTCTTTAACCTTATTAGAAATATTAGGACACTCGACGATCTTTTGCCCCATCTCTCCATAATCAAAGCATTCACCAAAACCTCTCCATCATTCAGCAACATGATTCCTCCCACGCTTAGGACACCTAGGAGGGTAGCACCACCCATCAAAACCTCACCTTAAACATTAGGGCTAGATCCCCTTTCTTTGTCAAACCTTTCAGGTGCACCATTGGACGGTCCTTGGCCCTATTGGAAATGACCACCACCAAACTTACCATAAGAAAATCTATCATCATATCGAGCCCTCTTGGAGTCCCTTGTCTTTATCTTTTTAAGTTTCTCACTCTTTACTTTTTCAGCATATGTCATAAGACTAGAGATATCCATTTCTTAATGAGCATCACAGCTTTATGCTCCATCTTTACTAAGTTGGTGAGCATTGTAACAATCTAACCTAGGAGCCCAGTTGTCACAGTGAACAAGATACGTGAAGGCAACCCATCTGATCCATCTTAAATATGTCAAGTATTCATGGGCATAAAACATAAAGAAATGTGGAAATAAGATGGGGTTGTGTCTATGGGCAATTTATGATAATGAAGCAACATTAAAAAATATTTGTGAAAACATACTTTATCTAAACATCATACAATATAACTATGGATGGATCGATCGATCGATGATCGACCTCCATCAAATAGAAAAGACTTTAACATTTAACATCATAGAAGTAAAAGCCTCAAAAGAGCAACATATACATCAACTTAAAAGAAAATACAAGCTAGAATAAAAAATAGTAGAGACCAAGAACTAAGGGCTAACCACAAAGTTACTAGTCTTGAACGTCTGAAAACTAGCCAAGAGCCAGTATAGGAACACTTATCCCTACATGGTTAAATTATGCAGGGAAAATATGTGTTAGTACTTTTGAAATGTACTAAGTATGTGAGATGCAATGCAAACATGAAATTGTAATGCATTCATTCATAAGTAAATATAAACATGTATGGGATGATAAATGGACATTTAAATATGCACTTAAGTATGCACAAGGAATATCACATCAAGATGAGTAAAACTCATGCACATAAAGGATGCATATGATAAAACCATATCATAGAATCATAAACTTGTGGAAGTAGAGCTTAACCAACATATATGATCATGTGAGCTACTGCATGGAATCTGACAGAATCCCCTATGTTGGCATGGGAAGACAAGTTGTTGGGTGGAACTCCATCACTTAGCATGAATCTTTATATGATATAAATGGCTTATGTGGATCCACTAGCCTAGCCTACAAGGGCTCCTATTATGGCACATAGTTAATTAGACAAAGGGTTGCTACTATGGTTCCCTTATCGAATCTCACTTCAATGTCACATTTGGTGATAAGCCATTCCGTGAAATCCTTAAAAACATAAACTTTGTCAATTTATGACACTAATAATCATAAGTAGCAACCTTAAGAGTAGCTCAAACTTAAGGAACCATCAAGTGAGTAATGGCCTTTCATCTTGGGGGCCTTCTTAAACATCATTAGGGTATTTGTCAACAAGCTTATATCTTTGATAAATTATAACTTTAAAACCTTTCTTTAGTTTCCTAATCTTTATCATAAAACATCCAAAACTTGAGTTGAAACTAGGTGGGCTATGACTTTGAGTTTGAACAATCATGAATCACAAAATCATGATTAATCATGGAAAGTTTGTACCTTTAAAACATGGTAAAACAACCCACATTTTAGTACATTAACCCACATTATTGGGGTCATCATCATTAACTTAAATACATGTAATGCTTAGTGAAACATCATAGGATATCATTATGATCATTTAATAACATGAAATATCATGAAATCATCATTAGCATGCATGGTAACTTGAATAAACTTAAAGAAAAGGTAAAAGACATTATGTAGGACTTTGTGGGTGAGAAAAGCCCTACAAATAAAACTCACATACCTCAAATAGTCCTCCAAAAGAAGAAGCTTGAAGCTTTTGAGAAGAACTTGAAAACCTTTGCCTTGCCTTGACCTTCCTAGAGAGAGTATTTCACCTTAGAAATTTTAGGAATGAGCGAATGAAAGAATGAATAAGGTCCTTTGGGATATAAGATCTGATTTAGGGCCCGTAGAATCCTAAAAAGGACATAGTATAGGATTAAGAAAGGAAAAAATGACAAAACTACCCTTCACTAAACTGTGGGATAGGATTTACGAAACTCCAATTATAAGTCGTGGTTTAAACTACAAATCGTAGTCTTGTCCATCCTATTCTCCTTTTCAAACCTCCAGAAACTATTTTGTTGACCCAAACCACAAAACCTTTTTCTATGGGCCATCCTTTGATTTATGAATCGTGATTGGACTCATAAAGTCCATTCATACTTAGCCAATTTCTCACTTTTCTGGACCTTATCTACAAAAGGTATCTACCCACCATGGAATGTTCTATGGACCATGTTGTTAATCATAGGTCACTTTCTAGAAACTTCATATTTCCTTCATGTTTGGCACCATCACCTATGACCCCAAGCCATCAATCTTCCTATAAGTCGTAAGTTGGCTTCGTGGAATGACCTTATGTCATTTTTTGCCCAACTTTTTCTACACTCTTAGGATAAACTGAGGGTTGTTACAAGTATACTTGAAGAAATTTGTAAACTTGAGGGCATATTCCTTCACATTCATACCACCTTGCCTCGAGTTCATGAATTCTATCATTTTGGCTTTGTTTAGTCCAAGGGAGAAGAAACAATCAAGTAAGGCGGCCTTAAACATCTCCCAATCAATAGGCTATTCTTTAACTCTCTGCAATTTCCATTGTGTGAACCAAACTTAAGAAACTCCCTTAAGTTTATAAGCCACCAACTCATCCTTCTCTTTGGAAGAGATCCCTATATTCTCCACCACCTTGTAAATTTCATCAATGAACTCTTATGGATCCTCATCCACCTTGGAACCATGGAACTTCAGGGATTCATTCACACAAAGTCTCTTATCGTTAAGGTTGGAGTAAGAGTCTTTAGGGAAGCAATGGCATGAGTAGCATAGTAATAAAGGCCCTCAATTTATCATTGGAGACTTAGTCGGCTTGAGGGACTTGAAAAACATATGAGCCAAAACAACTTTGCCCTCATTAGCATTACTTCCCTAGGCAATGGAGCATGTGTGGATCCATTTCTGAAAAAAAAAGTCCCATGGGAAAGTATTCGGATACGAGAGTTTTGAAAGAATGACATAGATCTCAAAAAGAAATGAAGTTTCCCTAAACGCCTTATATACTCTCACTCATGATGAGTGTGACATACTTCACACCAATAAACAAGACTCTACTAGATGTTACATGTTGGACTCCTTAGGATAGTTTCAAACATTGTGCTCGCATACCATTTTGTCATGACCCAAACCTAGGGCCTAACCATGACATGGCAAATGTGGCACTCAAAGGCATCCCATCTGAGCCTCGTGTTCATATCATAAGCATTTATAAGGTAAAATATTCATAACATAAGATAATAAGCAAGCAAACGTATAATAATAGAAATATCATAGTTTACCATAGGGAAAATTAATCAAATCATATGGTCCAAATATACCTTTACATTATAAGATCTTGATGGGGTCTAGAACATAGATTACTAACTCACCCTCTAGACTTACATCAAAGTAAAGTATAAGAGTTGCAATAGAAAAGCATCATAAATGGGATTCTTCCCGAAGCAGGGGAACTCAATAACATGTCTTCAAAAGTGTAACAACCCCCAGATTAGGAGTCCTAACTACAAAATTTAAGCCTAAAAAATTATTGAGAACATGGTTTATGAGACAGTCTACGACTCATGGATTTTTCTAACGCTGGTAGATAGCTTTGTCAATAGGATTCCAAGCATGAACAAATTTGTAGTTTACGGGAAAGATAGTCAATGACTTATCAGGTGGCCCATAGAAAGTTATACGGCCAATATAAGGTAAGGTATAAAGAGGTCAGATAGAAGTTGAGAATTTGGATAGGTATGGAAGGACTCTACGAGTCCAACCATGGGCCGTACAAAATAGTATGATATGTCCTGTTTGTCAACAACAAACAACAACAATATACCCAGTGAGAATTTGGATAGGTATGTCCTACTAGTCATGGTTCCCAATTTAGCAAAGGAAATATTTCAGTTATTCTCAGCTTAGCCATCAGATGAAAGGGTCTACGACCTGTAAAACAATCTACCGCTAGTAGAAGAGGTCTCATAGATGGCTTTCGACAGTTTTAATTGAGAGGTACTTTGGTCATTTTCTATCATTCTATTCCTATACTATGTCATTTGGCGGATAAAAAGGGGGACCTATATTAGTTATCAAGCCCTAGAAACACCTCTCATTCTCTGATTCCTTTTATTCTAAATTCATAAGTCAAGAACTCTCAAGAACAAGGATAGGGTTTCCCAAGTTCCTTCCTCATGACTTCAATTCTGATTCTCCCTGGTTTCTTAGGTAGGTGAGTTGATTTATGGTTATCCTTTCACCCATAAAGTACCTTATTATGCATTTTTTCTTTTCTTTAAGTTCCTAAGTTCTAATGCATGCTTATAATGAGTTAATGGTTTCTATGCTACTATATAATATTCCTAAAGTTCAATGACTATTTCGTTAAGTAAATGTATATATATTTTGAGTTATGATGTTGATTCTAAGATGGGTTTTGATATGATTAAGATTGGATGATTTTGATGCTCCTTTTAATGAAATTTCTTATGACTTATGTGATTTATGATTCTTCCATGTATCAAATAAGCCCACCCTATAATTTCCAATGAAAGCTCTTATGAATTATGACTATGAATAGGATATTTATGAAGAGATTCAATGTAAAGTTTTCCAAAGATGTGTGTATAGTAATTGTTGCCCTAAAAGATGTTTTAAAAAGACTCATAAGTTTGAACTACTGCTATTGATTGCAACTTATTATTCTAAGAGTAGTCTTTAAAAGATTTTTGTGGGATTACTTAGCACCGAGAGGACTTGAGATTGGGACTCATTCGGTTAGTTAAGGAATGACCCCTTGAAGCTAAATCTCATGTTCCTAACTATGTGTCACTATAGGAGCCTTATAAGCTAGGCTAGTGGAACCACATAGGCCCCAAAGTTATGAAAGGTACTAAGTTTAGGATATCTACCTTGGCAAATAAATTCCCTTTTTCCCAAAGGAAGGAGTACATTAGCGTTTTCCCAATGGAAGGAGTTCATTGGATTCCATGTAGTATCTCACATGGTCTTACTGTTGGTTATGGTCTATTCCCATAATTTTATATCGTTCCACGATATGCCTTGAATTTGTGTGTTAAATGTCCATTTTCTCATATTGGTCTGAGTCATATTCCTTGTGCATGTTTAAGCTTATTTCACGTCTCATTGACATTATGTATACTTATATGTTATGTTTAATCATGATGGTGTTACAATTTCAGCTATGTATTGTATCTCACATACTTAGTACATTAAAATGTAGTAACGCATATTTGCCTACATGATTTAACCACGTAGGGACAGGTACTCCTCCACTGGCTCGTGGCTAGTATTCGATGTCCAAGACTAGATATAATGTTTGTGGTGATCCCTTAGTTCGGGACTCCTATACACTCTCCTTCTAATTCATATTTAGTTTATATTGAGATGATGTTTTTGAGACGACCCTATAAAGTGCCCAAAAATGTGCCTCGGAAGTGCCTAGATTCGTAATATCCATATATCTCAAAATCCATGCGTGATATCAAAAATTCAACTTCATATTCTTGTTCAGGGGTAAAATTGAGTGGGAAATGTGTCTAACCTCATTTTTAGAGCAAACGAATCATAATTTTAATTTTTCTAGAATGTGATTTCTAGTGAGGATTCATGCCCCAGGCGCGACACACTAGGGGTGCACCTCAGTGTTAAATTTGCCCAGTTTTTCTATTTTGATCCAAGGCCTTTGGTTCTTGGGCCGAAACCTCTCCATGTATAAAAATACCTGTACTTAGCCATATTTCACCTTCATATCATCCAAGACATTACCCAATACACTTTTTTAAAAATTATTTGAGTTGCAGCAGCCAATTTATTAAATAAAACAAGGATATGTACATTGTATGGAATGAGTCGAAACCCAGCCCAATTCCTTTATTATAAGAAATGTGCAACTGAATGGACTCTTCACTTTCCTAATTCTATCATGCCTTCTACACTTCTTTGACTGATGCATATGAAAGACCTCTTTAATTGGTCCTTGTTCTTAGTACTTATCAGAGTATTCAACTCTCTGGGAAAGAATGGCGAGTTCATCCTCTTATTGACTTCATCTTCATCAGGTATATGGATTTCCCTTGATTCAGCCGACTGTGCTTTGTTCTTGTATATCTTGCTATTTCGTGAGTCAAATCTCTTTTTGCTTCTAGTGTCTCGATTAGCTGCTGCAGTGATAAGTAACTGAACCTGTGTCCTCATCTATGGTGGTATTAGCCATGCCAGCGCAAGACAACAGTGTGTTAGGAAGCCAGATCCACACCTAAGTATTCCATTTTTGGTAGAGACTATTTTGAGAGCTATTATGATAGACTTGTATTTATGCCCGTAGCTCCCCCTATGTAAAGCCCTTGCCCCTCTGTTTAGTTGTTTTTGCATGTATTGACACCGACCCTATTTTTTGGCCTTGTACTTATCCTTAATGCCTAGATTTGGACTTTCTCTATGTTTACTACTTGTTTCTCCTGTTTGGGTAGTTCCTGAAATGTATGAAATTGCAGTTTCCCCTCTTTCTCAAACTCATGATTAGCACGACTATCTGCTAAATAGTTATCTTGTCTATATATGTGATGTCTTTCTACTTGTATTTCTGTCATGTGTTTTTTATTTCCTCAACATATTCTCTTATTTGCCATGGTATTTTCCAAATCTCTATGATGATTTGTTGTAGTGAATCTGTTTCCATGATAATTTAAACAAATCCCTTAGTCATATAATGTCTTAGGCACCACAACATTGCTAAAGTTTTAGCTTCTATGGTTGTTTCAATTCCTATCTCTTGTGCTTTTGCGTGGATTAGTTCCCCTTTGTGATCCCTAATGGCAAAGGCATAAGAACTTCTACTTGGATTGCCTCTACAAGCCCCATCAGTATTGCATTTTATCTAGTTATTCCTTGGAAACTCCCATTTGACTGGATAATAGTACAATTTAGGCCTGTAGGATTCCAAAGTAGTGACTATATCCCTACAGTCATTCGGAATTCCCATCCCAGGTACCCTAGCCCTCACGACATAGTTCAACAATTATTGACATTGATTGACTTGAGCTTCATAGTTTATGTCCTTGCCATATCTTGTAGCATTCCTTCTTTTCCACAACATCCATAAAATGACCACAGGAACTATCCTAAGTATGTGTTGTAGCTTCCCGTTTGCTTGTTTATGCCACCATTTAGTGAGTTGTGTTGTAAGTGGTGGCCCTCAATGGATATACCTACACAAGAAGCAAAATACCTCCACAGTTTTAAGGCTGTGGGGGCTGTTAGAAAAAGGTGTTCCATAGTTTCCTCACTTCCCCCTTCACAACAATAGCATCTTGAGGCCAGATTAATCCTTATTCTTGTAATATTATTATCAGTGGCCACTAATCTTTTCCACACCCTCCACTGGAAAAAACATATTTGGAAAGGAACTTTCTTCATCCATATGTTATCCATCAACCAAATCTTCATCCTTCTCCTTTGGATGCATTCATATGTTAACTTAGTGGTGAACTCTCCACTAGCAGTAGGCATCCACCAAGGGCAATCTGATTTTTCCTCTTGTAGCTTAGGGATAATATTTGTTGTGATATGAGTCACCATCTCCTTTGATAATAAACACAAACAACCTCTCTATGTCCCATTCCCCATCTGTAATGAACTCTTTCACTTCCATTTCAGATTCATTAGGCTGGTCTTCTAAGAAATATAATGCTCCCATTTTAGACCAATTGTTAAACCAAAAGCTTGTTGTTCGTGATTTAAGCAGCCACCATATGTCATGTTCCACTTCTTCCCTAACATCCACCATTTTCTTCCATATGCAAGACCCTCCCCCACTTCCAACTATGGTTGGATATAACTTTTTGCAGTATTTATTCCAAACATATGTACCCCATATTGACTCCTTTGAGGTTCTAAACTGCCACCAAAGTTTTGAAATCAGGGCTTTTGACACATCATGAAGTGACATAAATCCCAGCCCTCTTCTGCCAAAGGATAGCATGATTCCTGCCATTTCACCCTGTGTTTTCCCCTCTCCCCTCCAGTTCTGCTCCAAAAAAATGCTGCAAGAATCCTGTGTATTTGCTCAAAGACTTTTTTAGAAGGATTCATTACTGAAAGTAGGTAAATGGAAATAGAACTAAGGACATGGTTAATTGTGCCTACCCCCAATACTCTCTCAAACACTTAGACAAATACTTCACTCCAAAATTAAAGTGCCAAATCTCATCCGGATCTTAATGATTTCACTCAAGCTTCAAGTCTCCATTTACAATCTTCACCAAGTGATTCTCCAAAGTTAAGGTATATGGGTTTCAACCATTGGATCCTTTTGCCCATGGTACCCAAGCCCCTTTTTTACATAAATTGCATTTTTCTAAGTTGATTTACTTATGGGTCTTACTTATCATGAATTTGAATATAAACTATGTTGAGGTTTCATAAAAGTATGATTGTTTAAGCATGTTTTGAGGTATGAATCTATGTTCTATCTTGAGATTTTATGAACGGTTTCGATGCACATCACATGAGGTTATTATCACATGTTGGTAGGTTAATTTACATTGATTTTTCTCACATAATTTCACTCTTGAATTACATGATTTTGTACTACCATTGTACAATCACCAAGTGTTTGATAAAATGCATTTTTAAGGATTCTTAAAGTTTTGATAATATATTGGTTGATTATGATTCAAGGGACTTCATGATGATTTTGGGCTTTCTAATGATGTGTTTATTTCATGAAAATATTGATGATGTTGTTGGGCCAGATTCAACCCCTTTTCTTAAAAATTATACCTCTTGTGAGCCTTTAATGTTGATGTTAATGAAAGTGTAATGTCGATTATGACCATTCTTATGTTTGAAGTTAGGCACCACCATTCGAGGTCAATAATATTAAGAGCTACTCGTGCCATGTCTCTATGTTTATTGCAAGTTATTAAAGTATGATTAGAGTTAGCACCAAGTGGACGAAAGGTGAGTACCCAAGTCCTAGAACTATATGAAACCATATGTGAAGGGATTAGATGTGAGTCCCCAAGTCTGTAAGAGGCGAGTACCCAAAGTATGAGGGCTTGAGGCGTGTACTCGAGCTTGGGCTTGAGGCAAGTACCTAGGTCAAGGAACTAGAGGCGAGTACCCGGTTCACTAAGGCTTAGTGGATCCACTTAGGCATTAGGAGGTTCACCATCGCAATGTAACTTCCCCATTTATTTCGGTATAGGGTAGACATCGAGATTCCAAGTTGTAGCTCACTTGGTCTTATTTGATGTCGGTTGAGGTTTCTTCCCACATTTACATATTATGTCCTATGTAAGATGAATGATTTGCAAAATATGATTTACTTAAGCATTGATAATAAATGTCATAGTTTTTATATGCTATCTGTTGATTATTATTATGCATTTTGACATGCTGCCTATATCTTGTGGCATTGCATCCTACATACTTAGTATATTCTAACGTAGTAATGCAAACTCTATGTCGAGATGATGTTACCATGTAGGAATCGAAGCTCCATTTGATCATCATCCTCCATGTGGCTAATAATATCTATTAAAGTAAGTTGGTGAGTCCTCAACTCCGAGGATGTACTTCTTTTGATTTATGTTATGTATCGACTCTTCTTATGTCATATGCTTTTGTTAATGAGGGTTCCCCATGCGTCGTGTCACGTCTAGGCCCTAGACTTAGGTCATGAAAATCTTGGTAGCAGAGCACTAGGTTGTTAATGGTCTTCGGCATCGGACACATCATGTTGATTAGAGTCTTATTCATGGTTGTGTTGTGCACGACAACTAGGAGTAAGAGGCTATGAGACGTTCTATATAATCTATATAATGCTATAGAAGTTAAGGTATGGTTTTTCCCTCTAATGATTATTCTTTCTAATGCTAGATAATGCCTATCCCAAGAGGAAGAAGAGCTTGTACACTCGATGGACAACCGGCCTACCCCACTCCTCAAGCTCCTCAAGGTGGAGGGGGTACCGAGATTGCATTCCGAAATACTATAACCTTGTTGACCCATGCCATTACTAATCAAATCACTCAAGGGGTCCAAGCCTCTCATGCTCCTACTTTGGCCTCTAGGGTGAGGGAATTTGCAATAATGAACCCACCGGAGTTTTATGGTTCTAAGATGGATGAGGATCCAAAAGAGTTCATCGACGAAGTGTACACGATGTTGTCTATCATGGGGGTGAATTTGGAGGAGAAGGTGGAGTTGGCAATTTACCATCTAAAGGGGGTGGCTCAAATTTGGCTTGTGCAGTGGAAGGTGGAAAGGGAAAATCATGATGCTATTCCTTGGGAGGAGTTTAAGGAAGCATTTCTCAATGGTTCTTTCCTCTTGAGCTTAGGGAGGACAAAATGATGGAGTTTATGAATTTGAAGCAAGGATCCATGAGTGTGAGGGAGTGTACCCTCAAGTTCAACCAACTCTCCAAGTATGCTTCTCAATTTGGTTGTTGTTCCGTGGTCAAGGATGAACAAGTTTTTGATGGGTGTATCCAATTCGGTGAATGAGGAGTGATGTATTGCTATTTTGTTAAATGATATGGATTTTTTTCGCCTCATGACTTATGCCTAACAACTTGAGGGGGAAAAGCTTAGAAAGGAGAAATGTGAGGGGTCTAAGAGGGCTCAATTTGATGGTAGCTTCCAAGCTCAAGAGCCCGACGATGCTCCAAAATAAAAGCGGTACCAAGGATAGGGTGGCCAACCCAAAGTATTGAGTTAAAGGTGTTGGTGGGAAAGCTCCTCTTTCATGCGAAAACTGTAGAAGGTAGCACCTGGAGATTTCTTAGCCGGTTCAGGTACATGTTTTGGATGTGTTAGAATAGATCATAAGATAAGACATTGTCCGTGGGTCCCTAAAGATCATAAGGATGGTTATCGACGTTCTCAACTGTACCTCTTTAGGGGTCACTAGACTTGGCATGGTACTTCGGGGGTAAGTTGAAGGTTATAATTTTGATGGATCCGAGTTCCACTATTCCTTGCATTATTCCTTTTGATTGCTAATCGGCTTCTTGTTTGTCCCGAGTTGTTATATGAAGCTTGGTGTCTACCCTTTTTTTTTTTGTGAGTCTATTGTTGCTAAAAAGTTCATAGGTATTGCTCCGTGTTAGTATTTCAATAGGTCTTGCCTTGTGACTTGTTGGATTTGATATGGTGGATTTTGATGTCGTACTTGGGATAGATTAGTTGCATGCATATTGTGTCTCCATTGATTGAAGTGCTCGTCGAGATAGATTCCAACACCCTAATGAACCCATCCTTGATTGGAGGATTGTAAGGTGGCAATGTAGGGGTAAGTCCATTCCTTAATTTAAGGTCCAATTCCAAGGTTTGCATTTGTCATCTTGTGATAGTTAGTGGTGTTGAATCAAAGCAATTTCTATTGCGTTTTTTCAGTGGTAGATGGGTTCTTGATGTTCTTTCCGATATTTTGGATTTGAGTAGTGTATTTTGGTTTGATTTATGCACCGACTATGTCTATTGGTCTCATGAATAGGGTCTTTAGTCCCTACCTTGTTATGTTTGTAGTGGCCCTTGCTGATAATATGTTGGTTGTTTCCGGAGGTGAGGGAAAGCTTGTGGATCATTTGAGGGTGATGTTGTGAACCTTGATGGATGTGAGGTTGCTTACTAATTATGAAAAGTAGGAATCTTTGAGGTGACTAGATAGGTCCATCGGTTGGCTAGATTGGGAGTTAGGTTGAAGAGGTATGATATGGTGGTGTAGTGGTGGCTAATGATACTAGATCCTTCTTGGTTGATGAGGTAAAGGCAAAGCAAGATCTTGACCCTGCCTTGTTAGAATTAAATACTTTAGTGTAAGGTGGTGAAATGGAGGTTTTCTCCCAAGGGGGAGATGGTGTCACTAAATACTAAGGTAGGCCATGTGTGCTTGTATTGAAGATTGAGTTCACTTGGGAGTCCCACCTAAGTAAGGTGTGGTTCGGTTTGGCAAGAAAGGGAATTGAGTTTATGGTTTGTGAGTCTTTATAGAGTTTTAGGAGGATTGGTGGGGTTGCATACAAGTGGGGATTGCCAATGGATATGGATATGTTTCGTCCAGCTCTTCATGCTTCTAAGTTGAAGGGATGTGTTGGTGACTCTAGTGCTATGGAAATCTTTAAGGTTATGGTTGTTGTGGAGGATAAGTTGGCTTAGGAGAAGACCCCAGGGGAGCATTGGATGGAA
Organism: Solanum ossicruentum; assembly: GCA_025774065.1. Taxonomy (NCBI): domain Eukaryota; kingdom Viridiplantae; phylum Streptophyta; class Magnoliopsida; order Solanales; family Solanaceae; genus Solanum; species Solanum ossicruentum. The sequence goes on from JAOTQR010125227.1 coordinate 52,427, forward strand.
GGGAAGAAGGCTTGATTGATAAGGATGTGGTGTTCGTCAAGGCCCATTGGAAGAATCATCAAGTTGAGAGTGTCTCTCGGGGAGCTATTGTGGTCACGGAGAAGCAATATTTGTATCTCTTTCATTCTATTCAACCTTATAATAACATGTCAAATTTCTTTTATGATTCCAAGCCGTATGTTTCATCCTATGTCATTTGCATTCATTCATGTTTATGTTGACAAGTTCATTATGATTTTGACACTTATGTTGGGATTTTGAAAGTGGTATTTAAGTGCATTGTTGCATTCTTGTTGGGGCTGATTTCTTCATAATTACTCTTCTTATGTACATTTCTATAAAAATGGGGATGAATGTTCCCAAGGGGGAGATATTGAAATGACCCTAAAAAATGCCTGAAAATGTGTCTTGGAAGTGGCCAGATTCGTAATTTTCATATATCTCAAAATTCGTGGGTGATATCAAAAATCTGACTTCATATTCTAGTTCAAGGGGCAAAATGGAGTGGGCAATGGGTCTAAGACCGATTTTAGAGCACACGAATCACATTTTCAATTTTCAAAGAATGCGATTTCCAATGAGGATTCGCAACCCAGGCGCGACGCGCTAGGGGCATGCCTTAGGGTTAAACTTGGCCAGTTTTTGTATTCCGGTCCAAGACCTTTAGGTCTTGGGCCTAAGCCTTGTCGTGCATAAAAATACCTATACTTTCCATATTTCACCTTCATATCATATAAGACATTCCCCAACACTCTCTAAAACACGTAGACAAATATTTCACCCCAAAATTCAAGTGTCAAATCTCATCCTGATCTTAAGGATTTCACTCAAGCTTCAAGTCTCCATTTTCATTCTTCATCAAGTGATTCTCCAAAGTTAAGGAATGTGGGTTTCAACCATTGGCTCCTTTCATCTATGGTGCCCAAGCTCCCTTTTTACATCAATTGCATGTTCTAAGTTGATTTACTTATGGGTCTTACTTATCATGAATTTGACTATGAACTATGTTAGGGTTTCATAAAAGTGTGACTGTTTAAGCATGTTTTGAGCTATGAATCTATGATCTATCTTGAGATTTCATGAAGGGTTTCGATGTATATTACATGAGGGTATTATCAAGTGTTGATGGGTTGGTTTACATTGATTTTTCTCACATGATTTCACTCTTGAATTGCATGATTTCGTATAAGCATTGAACACCCACCAAGCATTTGATGCCTTTTTAAGGATTCTTAAAGTTTTGATGATATATTGGTTGATTTATGATTCAAGGGACTTCATGATGATTTTGGTCTTTCTAAAGAAGTGTTTATGTCATGAAAATGTTGATGACGTTATAGGGCCAGATTCAACCCCTTTTCTCAAAAATTATACCTCTTGTGAGCCTTTAATATTTATGTTAAAGAAAGTGTAATATTGATGATGACCCATTCTTATGTTTGAAGTTAGGCTTAGCGTTTGAGGTCAATAATGTTAAGAGCTACTCATGCCATTTCTCCATGTTTATTATAATTTATTGAAGTATGATTATCTTATATATTTCTTGGGATTAGACTTAGCTCCGAGTGGACTAGATTTTAGTACTGAAGTCCTAGAACTACGTGCCACCATAGGTGAAGAGATTAGAGGCTAGTCCCCAAATCTCTAAGAGGCGAGTACCCAAAGTATGAGGGCTTGGGGAGAGTACCTGAGTTCGGGCTTGAGGAAAGTACCCATGTCTAGGAACTAGATGTGAATACCTAGTTTACATAAGGCTTAGTGGATCCACTTAGGCATTAGGAGGTTTACCATGGCAAATAATTTCCCCATTTCTTTCAGTGTAGGGTAGATATCGGGATTCCAAGTTCTAACTCTCTTGGTCTTATTTTTTGTCGGTTGACGTTTCTTCCCAAATTTACATATTATGTTCTATGTAAGATGAATGATTTGCAAACATGATTTACTTAAGCATTGATCATACATGTCATATTATTACTATGCAATTTATTGATTGTTATTATGCATTTTGACATGTTGCCTATCTCATGTTGCATTGAATCCTACATAATTAGTACGTTCAAATGTACTAACACATACTCTATGTCTACATGATGTTACCATGTAGGAACTGGAGCTCCATTTGATCATCATCATCCTCTATGTGGCTAGTAATATCTATTCAAGCAAGTTGGTAAGTCCTCAACTCCGAGGATGTACTTCTCTTGATTTATGTTATGTATTGACTCTTCTGCTGTCACATGCTTTTGATTATGAGGGTGAGCCCAGTTGCTTGTCTTGACCCCGCTCAGTTCTATGTTTAGAGGTGTTGTTGGACATATTATGTAATGATGCTATGAAATTTGACTCTCTTGACTCTTTGATGTTTTTATGCTGCGAAAGGCTTTCCTTAGTCCCTATGCCCCTAGTTCTAATCTCTTATTTTTATTTCATTGCTTGCTAAGGATGTGTAATGATATGTTAAGAGGCTTGTTAGGGGTCCGTTCAGGTTTCCCATGCGCCGTGTCACGTATAGGCCCTAGACTTGGGTCATGACAGTTTTTTAGCCCTTCTGAGGCATACATTTTTCTATATTGTACTGTATGGATTTCTTTCTATTTGATAGAGACTTACAGTACCGGTTCCATCGACTTATGACACAGTTAGTATGCACATGGACACAGTAATGAATGTTTTTGTTTCCACTATTTTAAACATTGCTTCGTTGCTCAAAAGCCCATATTCCTCTCTCCCTTATAATTTTCCACTTTTTTTTTGCTTATTACCCATGAATTCTTGAGATGCTTAGATGGCTTGGGTGAGGTTCCTCCAAGTATCTCATTCGCCTTGTGATGACTAGGCCTCTAGATCGAGTCAATACAAATTTGGTATTAAAGCACGAGGTTTTAAAATGCTCCTCAGATGGCCCTGTATACCTCGTAGTGTAGAGTCTTGTTCAAGGGTGTGAAGCACTCCACTACCTTGAATGACAGGTTATGAGGTGATTTAGCAAAGTCTTCCCTTCTTTCTTATTCTTGTCGTGCCTTAGAGCCGCTTTCACGGTGTTAGCCCAAGCCTTGGCTAACCAAGCCAATAAGGAAATAGTCGTGCCTACCCAACTGCCTACCCCAACCACCAGAGTCCATGACTTTATGCGAATGAACCTGCCGAAATTCCATGGGTCAAAGTTAGATAAGGACCCTGTAGAGTTTATAGAAGAAGCCTACAAGGTTGTGGCTGTGACAGGTGTAACGTTAGAGGACAAAGCCGAGTTGGTGGTATGCCAGCATAAGGGAGTTGCTACGATTTGGAACGAGAACCGGGCTAATAAGAGAGGTCTAGAAGTGGGTCCCTTTGGTTCAAGTGTGTCTTCCTAGATCGATTCTTCCCCATTGAGCTTAGGAGGCAAAGATCTAAGAATTCATCAACTTGAAGCACGAAGGTATGAGTGTGAGGGAATAGGCACTCAAGTTCACCAAATTGTCCAAGTATGTTTTGTTCATAGTCTCAAATCCATGGTCTCGTCTGAGCAAATTCATTTTAAGTGTCTCCGAGTTGGTCTCCAAAGAATGCAAGATAGCGATGTTAGTCAAGGTGATGGATATTTCCCGTCTAACGACATACGCTGAACAAATTGAAGAGGAGAAGCTCCGAGAAAGAGAAAAGAAATACAAGAGGGCTTATATAGATGGTAGGAACTATTCTCACTAAAGGAGTGGTGGATAGAAATCTCAAGGTGGCCTAAGGCAAGGATCCACCGACACTTCTCCTTCCAGGAAGGACAAAGGGGTTGCCCTAAGGCCCCAAAGTCCTACTTGCCACAAGTGTGGAAGATCCCATAAAGAGGAATCCTTAGCTATGTCCAATGCTTGCTTTACTGGAAAGCCTGGTCACCATGCCAAGGGCAGTAGGAGTGGAGGCACAAGGCCCAAAAGCCAAAGGATTCAAGCTCATGGTGCCCCGATGGACAACTGTCTTTATGCCTTTTACAATCATCAAAAGGTTAAGAAAGCCCTAGATATAGTTATCGATATGTTATGAGTTTATGATTCAGATGCATATACACTTTTATATCTAGGAGAAAACTTGTCTTTTTTAACCTTATTCTTTGCATATAAGTTTCATATAGGTCTTGAAGTCCTCCATGAGCAATATGAGGTGAGAAACCCCATAGATGAGTCTATCATAGCCCAAAGAGTCTATAGGGATTTTCCTGTTTCTATTCTACATAAAGTAATCCCGTGTGATTTAGTTGAGAGCTCCGTTGTAGACTTCTATGTAATTTTAGGGATGGATTAATTGCATGTTTCCTATGCCTCCATTGATTATAGAACCTATAAGGTCAAATTCTAATTACCTAACAAACAGTTCTTGAATGGGAGGGTAGCAACTCTTCATGTAAGGGTCAATTCATTTCTTTTGTTAAGGCCCATAAGATCCAAGGGGTGTATCTGCCACTTGCTAAGGGTCAAAGATATCTCTTCTGAAGTTCCCTCTCTTGAGTTAGTTCTTGTTCCAAGTGAATCCTCGATGTCTTCCCAGGTGTATTACTGAGTGTCCCTCCTGAAAGGGAAATAGACTTTGGTATAGATCTTTTATTTGATACCCAGCCCATCTCAATCCCTCTTTATAGAATATTTCCTGCAAAATTGAAGGAGTGGAAGGAGTAACTAAGAGATTTATTGGAGAAGGTTACATCTGACCAGGTCAGTCTCAATGGGGTGCCCCAGTGCTACTTATAAGAAAGAAGGAGGGGTCGCTCCACATGTGCATTGATTATCGATAGCTTAATAAGGTCACCATCAAGAATAAGTACCCTCCCTTGAGGATAGATGATTTGTTTGATAAATTATAAGGGTCCACTCACTTCTCCAAGATTGAGTTCAGATCCGAGTATCACCAATTGAGGTTGAATGAAAATGGCATCCCTAAGACAACCTTTTGGACAAGGTATGGTCATTTCAAATTTGTGGTGATGTCCTTTCGCTTCACTAATGCATCAGTAATGTTTTTGGACCTCATGAACAAGGTGTTCAAGCCTTAACTCAACATGTTCATTGTAGTGTTTATTGATGACATCCTGATCTGTTCACGAGGTGAGAAAGAGCACATGGAGCACTTGAGGGTAGTATTACAGACTCTGAGGGAACAGAAGCTCTATGCAGAGTTTGACAAGTGAGAGTTTTATCTCGATGTGATTGTCTTCCTTGGGCATGTGGTATCTAGAGAGGGTATCAAAATTAATCCTAAAAAGATAGAGGCGGTAAGAAACTGGCCAAGGCCATTGACTCCTACTGACATAAGGATTTTCTTGGGTCTAGCTGATTACTATAGACAATTTGTGCAAGACTTCTCCATAATTTCCCTACTCACCAAGCTAACTCAAAAGAAGGCTAAATTCATATGGATGGATAAATGTGAAAGGTGTTTCTAGACATTGAAAGAATGGTTGACTTCAGCCCCCAAATTGACATTACTAGAAGGGAGTGATGGTTTTGTCGTTATTGTGATGCATCCAAGATTGGGTTGGGTTGGTGCTAATACAAAATGGTAAAGGTGATTGCCTATGCTTCACGACAATTGAAAGGCCTTGTGAAGAATTTCCTGACTCATGACCTTGAATTCGCGGCGGTGGTGTTTACCCTGAAGCTCTAGCGAAAATATTTGTATGGACTCTATAAGGATGTTTTCACCGACCAAAAGAGCCTCAAACATGTGTTCATCCAAAAGGATCTCAACTTGAGGAAACAAAGATGGTTAGAGCTACTCAAGGACTATGATATGAGTGTAAGGTACCACCACAGAAAAGCCATCATGGTAGTTACCTCCCTTAGTAGAATTTCTATGGGTAGTGTGTCCCATATAGAAGATGGTAGGAAAAGGCAGCAAGCTAGATATGTTCATAGGTTGGCAAGGCTTGGAGTGCGATTGAATGAGTCCATAAAAGGTGGTGCAATAGTTCTTTATGGGTTAGCATCTTCCCTGATCAATGATGTTAACGCCAAGCAAGATCTTGATTCCACTCTGGTTGAGTTAAAAACTTTGTTGAAAGATGAAAAGGTAGAGGTCTTCTCTCAAGGGGGAGATGATATGCTCTAGTATCAAGGTAGATTGTGTGTACCCAATGATGATTAGTTGAAGAGGTTGATCATGCAAGAAGCCCATAACTTCTCCTATTCCATTCATCCAATAACTACCAAAATGTATAGAGATTTCAGAGAAATTTATTGGTGGAATGGGTTGAATAAGGACACAGCGTAATTTGTGTTCGAACAACTACCAGCAGGTAAAAGCTGAACACCAAAGGTCGGGTGGATTAGCTCAAGATATTGATATTCCTACTTGGAAATAGGAAGAGATCAACATGGATTTTATAGTTGGGTTTCCAAGAACCAAAAAGTATTTTGACTCCATATGGGTGATAGTTGACTGCATGACTAAGTCAGCTCATTTCTTGCCAGTCAAAACTACATTTAGTGCTAAGGACTATGGCCACTTGTATATCTGAGTTGGTAAGGTTGCATAGGATTCCATTGTCTATCATATCGGATGTTCGAGTTCAATTCACTCCTCACTTTTAACGGTCCTTCCAAAGAGGACTTTACACTAGAGTGAAGCTGAGCATAGCTTTTCATCCACAAACCGATGGGCAAGCTGAAAGGACTTTTCAAACATTGGAGGATATGTTAAGAGATTTTATATTGGAATTCAAAGGAAATTAGGATGAAAATTTGCCACTTATCAAGTTCTCCCACAACAACAGCTTCCATGCAAGTATTAGGATGGCACCATTTGAAGCATTGTACGGTAGATGATGTAGATCGCCCATTTGGTGGTTCAAAGTTGGTGTGGTGGCATTAATAGGACTGAACTTGGTGATGAATGCTATATAGAAAATTAAAAGCATAAGGGAGAAATTACAAATAGCCCTAAGTCGACAAAAGTCCTACTTGGATGTATGGAGAAGGGAGTTTGAGTTCCTAGTTGACTATTGGGTATGTCTGAAGATATCTCCAATGAAAGGTACTCTCTGATTCAATAAGAAAGGGATGTTGTGTCCTCAATATGTGGGACCTTATAAGGTGGTAAAAAGAGTGGGGAAGGTAGCGCATAAGTTGGATCTACGCAAAAAATTACATTTGATTCATCTAGTCTTCAATTTATCGATGTTGAGGAAATTCATGGGTAGCCCAAGCTCCATAGTTCCCTTGCATGATGTGAACATTGAAGAGGATTTCAGTTATGAAGAGATATTGGTTGAAATCCTAGATCGGCAAGTGAAAAGATAAGGAACAAGGAAGTCACGTCTGTCAAGGTGCTTAGAGGAACCAACAAGTTGAGAGTGCTACATGAGAAGCAAAAGCAGATACGATGAAGTGCTATTCACATCTATTCCACTCCACTCAAGCCTAAGTTACTAAGAAGTTTTTCCAAAATCCCTAAACTCCATGCATTTTAGTTTCTCATGATGTATACATTTATTTTGATGTTTATGAGTTGTCTGAAGCATGTTTAAAGTGTAAATCTGAATTTCTTTTAGAAATGATGTCTGAATTGCATTTTTGTATGCATAATAGGTTGTTAGTTGCTACTTCACTCTTTAAAGCCTACCATTAGGTACATTCGTGGATGAACATTCTCAAGGGGGGGATATTATAACAACACCCAGTTTAGGAGCCTTGAGTGTAGAAAAGTTGGCCTGAAAGATGACTGAGAACCTGGTTCCTGAGACAGTCTATGGCTCATGGATTTTCTATAACTCCTAGATAGGTTCATAAGTAGGATTCCAAGATGAAAAAATTTGGGGTTTTCAGGAAAGGTAATCCACGACTTATCAGACGCCCTGTAAAAAGTTATACATCTCATAGAAGATGTCGTATAAAGGGGTTAGATACAAGGTGAGAATTTGGCTAAGTGTAGAAGGACTCTATGAGTCTAACGAAGGATGGTAGAAAATAGTACCGCTTGTCCTGTTTGTCATGGTTCATAATTCAGAAAAGGTCATATTTCAGTATTCTCAGTTTAGCCATCAGATGAAAAGGTCCATGGCCCATAAAACATTCTTTATCCTATATTCAGGGTCTTATAGATGGCTTTCGGTAGTTTTAATTGAGGGGTAGTTTGGCTATTTTTCGTAATTCTATTCCTATACTACATCGATTGAGGAATGAAAAGAGGGACCTGTATTAGTCTTCAAGCCCTAGAAATGTCACGACCCAAGCCTAGGGCCAAGACGTGACACGGCGAATGGGGAACCTGAAGGAACCCCAATCAAGCCTCTTAAGATATCATTACATATACTTGGCTGTGGAAGAAATATAATAGCAACAATAGATAGAAAAAAGGGGTAATACGAGGCGAAGGGACATCTTTCATACCATAAACATCAGAGAGTCAAGAAAGTCAAAGTTCATAGCATCATTACATAACTTGTCCAACAACACCTATAATCATAGAACTTAACGGGGATAAGACAAGAAAGCAGGCTCACCCTCATAGTCAAAGCATAAAATAAAGGAAAGAGAATCTTCATACATAACATAGGACTAAAGATATTGTCCCTGAAATTGAGGACATAACAACTTGCTATGAGAGTAATCGTATAACGCCTCCCTGCTTTCAAGTATTATTCGAATAGTTGAATTGTGGAGGAAGAGGATGATCAAGTGGAACATCGGTCGCTACATGGCAACATCATGTAGGCATAGAGTATGCATTTGTATGTTGGAATATAGTAAGTATGTATGATGTAATGCAACAAGAGATAGGTAATATAATTGAAATGCATATTTAGGCAATAAATGAGCATATAACAATATGGCATGCATAAGTGATGCTTGTAGTGAAACATGCTTACATAGAATATATTATATGTGTAGTAAAAGACCAATATCATAGAGATCAAGTCCTACCACTCCCTTGATGAGGTGATTGAAGTAAAACCCCCCCCCCCCCCCCCCCCCACCCCGGGCTCGCGGCGCCCCGCGCCTCCCA
>JAOTQR010125228.1:0-23117 GCA_025774065.1 Solanum ossicruentum
TCTGGGATGGTGGTAATAGTATTAGTAGACAGGAATTGGAAGTGTGATCTGTGCTTATCTCTTTTTTGCTAACTACCCGCTTTGAGATTGATGTTTGTTTGCTTTGTTGAAGCTGTTATTGGTAGTGGAGTAAATAATGTACCACATCTTTCTATATTTCTTTTGTAAAATTGAAATAATTGCTTGAATTAAAGTGCACGTAGTTTATTATTTTGTCAAAAAAATAATTTTATTTTATTATATTATTTAGACAAATTAGTTTATGACACAATATTATTTTATTATTGTTCTCATCACTTTATTATTTTATTATTGTTCCATCACTTTTTTTTCTTTTATTGTTCCCACCACCATATTATTTTATTGTTGTCCCCAAACTCGAATTAAATTATTTTTCTTGTCCATACTTTTTGCAAGGCCTTGCAACAATAAACCACCTTTATTGGAAAATCTCTACTTTTACTTTTGCTTTTGAAAAAAGTTAGGAAATAGTCAAACGAGAAAAAAGGAAAAAATATTTTAAACAAAAGGACAAGAATAAATAAAGTAAGCAGATCATGTGACTAGAAAAATGGTAGACATAGTTATAGGACAAATGCTATTAACGAGAAGATACCATGCACATGGGAAGCCCGCTCCTGAAATGGCAGGAGCATTATATGATGGTTTAGAAGGTATGTGGTGAAGGGATGCATCAATTAAGTTATCACATGAAGTAAGATTTCATCATATCTTGACTTTAGTTTATTATTTATTTATTCATTATTGTGTATATTATTTCTGTGTGTTTATTTCATGATTATTATGCTAATGTTATATTGCATATCTCCTCAATTTGAAATAAAATGAATTCAGTCGAGACCCACAGTTGTGGATTCTGAAGAGTGCTAATATTTTTCCTTCGGAATAACTTGAATCCTTTACCTGGAATTTTGGTTCGCAGACTATTTTTTGTAAATAATTAATTGGTTTCCTAATTATCCTTAAAATTAGGTGAGGACTCTCAAAATCAAACTATTTTTTCTAAAATTAAATTATTTTTCCTATTATTCAAATCTGAAACACAGGCCTGAAATCAGCTGCACGGGTAGCCTCAAACCTGCCGCCTCGTCAGGTATGTTACCACTCTTTCCTTACAGATTGCTGTACGCAGGATTGTGATCTCGTTTTTTTGATTTTTGGAACCAGTTGCTGATTTCTGTATCATACTGTGGAAGCTGCAAAATCTGTTTTTAATGAGATTCCTTGTAATTGTGTTATATCTTGGACTATTTTGATTTCTGGGTATGCAAAAAGAGAGAAGTTTCCTTGAAAGCAATTCTGACCTTTGCTTCTCTCGCTGTGCTCTTTGTTGATATAAATTGAGTTTTTTCACGCGATAAATTTCTGTTCAAATCCTCTTTTTCATCTATAAACACTTTGACTTAGTGTGTAGTTGAAATTTTGAGAAAGTGAAAATCGGACCCTTTTGGTTTAAGGTGACAATTAGAGCTTTTTGTTGTATTAGTTAATACAACAATTAACTTTTCAACCAAACTAATACAACAAAAAGTTCCAATTGTCACCTTAAACCAAAAGGGTCCAATTTTCACTTTCTCAAGATTTCAACTACACACTAAGTCAAAGTGTTTATAGATGAAAAAGAGGATATGAGCAGAAATTTATCGCGTGAAGAAACTCAATTTATGTCAACAAAGAGCACAACAAGGGAAGCAAAGGTTAGAATTATTTTCACGAGAACTTCTCTCTTTTTGCATACCCAGAAATCAAAACAGTCCAAGATACAACACAATTACAAGGAATCTCATTAAAATAAGATTTTGCAGCTTCCACAATATGATACAGAAATCAGCAACTGGTTTCAAAAATCAAAAAAACAAGATCACAATCCTACGTACAACGATCTGTGAGAAAAGAGTGGTAACATACCTAAAGAGGCGGTAGGTTTGAGGTTGCCCGTGCAGTTGATTTCGGGCCTGTGTTTCCGACTACTCTTGGTCGGTGTGAGGGGGAATCGAAGGAGAGGGGAAGGATAGGGTGTCTGGTGCGGCGGTGGTGGAGAGGAGAGGAGAGAGTGATGGTGGGTGGCGGCTAGGGTTTGTTTGTTTTATTTTGGGGGGGGATCAAAAAAATGGAGAGGGTTCTTTGTTCTTATTTTGGAAGAAGATAGGTGGGAGTTCGGTGGGAGTTAGGTGGGAGACACGTGGGGTCGAGAAATATACGGTTTGAATTTTAAAATACACGATAAATTAAATCGGATCAATTAACATGTGAAAGAAAAATATATATAACATCAAAAATAAAATAATAATAATAAGAAATGTTAGACATACACAAAAATTTGAATTAAATTGAATATAAGTAAAACATCTATTTTAATAAATTAACACTCTGGGATGTAGGCCGGACAAAATTTGGTGTTAACATTGACTATAAGACGAATTAATATAAGTTGATAAAAGAGCTTCATAAAATTATCAGAATAAATTAATTAACTTAATTATCGACTAATAAACTCTATAATAATATATAATTAGATCAATATAATTAACAAAAAATAAACTCTTTTTGAAATAATTTTTGAATAAATGTATAATTTAAAACTAAAAGATTAACACTAAAATAACTTAAAAAATATTTTTCAAGAATAATTATTTCAATTTGTTAAAAAATTGAAGAACCTCAATAATTAATTTATATTGTGGAAGGTCAAAATTGGGTGTCAACAACTACCCTTTTCTAGATGAAAGAGATCTTGGACAAAGAAATTTAACAAATTCAATTTTGACCAATCACACTTTCATCTCTTTATAATGAAAGAAAGGTGTGGACTTTGGAGAATTATGGCCGGAGCCCAATATCGTGCTTTCTGTATATCTGAGGATACATGAGAACTCAAACCACTTGTAGCTTAAGATGCTTGATTGAACACACGATTATGAAAGAATTCAAAAGTTATCTTAGAGTCGAATTATGAAGAGATTGAAAAGCTCGGTAACAAAATGAGGGGAGCTTAGAGTACATTCAAGTTTTTAACATCGAGCCCGCCTATGTATTCTAGACAATGGAATCAGACTGCTTGTAGTTTGACTCAATCGGTTGAAAACAAAATGTCTTATGGTAAGATAACCTTTGGTTTGGGAAAAGTAACAAATAAATTGAGTTGTAAAGAGAGGACTTTCACAAAACTTGGTGTAATGTCACTCGAGCTTAAAGATTTGCTTTCGATGGGAGTTGAAATTATCCAGATGAAAAACTGAATCCGTCAAACTCAAAAAAATACGCACATGCCTTCTGACAAAGGTATGGTCGAGTTGTGGTGGAAGTCACTCCTCAACTCGCGTCCAAAGAATTTGACATTCATCTTCAAACTATGACCTAGTTTGCTGCTAAAAAAAAGTTTCACATTTTACTGCATCGTATTTGATGATATTCGTACCTGTAGTTTGTTTGACACCAACTTTCTCTGATTAACGTATAACAAATAAAGCATGCACGATCTAATTTCAAAGTTGTTGTAACTAGCAATATATTTCTCAAGTGTCACGCTTCTTTGGTTTTGACATAATAGATGATAAGCTAATATGATGCAATATGTTGATGGCATTCTTGACGATGATATTATGATGATGGATTCTTGTCAATAATATGAATATGTTGTTCCTCCGGGCAACAATATATAAATATAATGCCCCTCTGGCAATATATGGTATCCCTTTTGGCAATAATATGAATATAATGTCATTCTTGATAATAATATGATGATATTATGCGTATGATGTTTCTCTTGACAATAGTATAAATATAATGTCCTTGTTAGCAATAATATAGATGCTCGATAATAATCCAACTGTAACAAGATGGATGACTCGATAATATCTAACTGTAACAAGGTGGATGGCTCAATAATAGTCCAATTGTAACGAGGTGGATGGTAACTTATGGGGTGGACAACCCAACATAGTTTAAAGTATAGTCCCTAAAGCAGACAAACAAACTACACAAACCACTTCTGGGGTAAATAACCCATTAAAATTATACGTTGAGGTCCTTGAATATATAAGTAAAAACACATAAATCACTTATGAGTTGGGTAATCCAAAAATTTTAAAACATGAACCCTCGCATAGTTAATAAACAATGTGTGCTTATTATAAATACGTGACAATCACCCTAATGGACAAAAATAGAAATCATATTGACATATACATTTGTCATGGTTACAACTCTCTCTCTAAGTCTCTTTCAAGAGACAGAATGATCGAGATGAAATGACTAAATCCTTTTATACAAAGATTAAAGTTACTCTCGTCTTTTTTTGACAAACTCAATAAATTTTGAGTTTGCTGCTTGGTGTTTTCAGTCGTTGTTAGAAACTTGAATTGGTTTGATAACTTTAATAGTCGTGAGGACATGTAATCATCAGCATCAATTGATTCGATTCAATGGACTTGTCATTTTGTTATTGCAAAACATCCAAAATAGTGTCATCTTCATATTTTATTTTGATATCAGGGATCGTCCCAACTATTGCTAACATAGCCACCTACAAAACTTATGATCAAACATTAGTAGTCATAATGAAGTAAAATATATGATTAAAGATAAAGTGTGAGGTTAAGTCATTCTGCTATAAAAATCAAGCTATGGTGAGCTTAGTAGTGATTTCAATCATAATTTGTTACTAATTGATGTACGCCCCTTTGTAATCTTGTATTCCTTGTGTCCGCTCTGTATTAAACAATATTGACTTGATCTTTTTATTTGTGTTTACATACTGCAAAATACAACAAAGGTATTTAGAAATTCCTTTGAAGTAACACAATAGATTGAAGATAAAATGCGATGAAAATTTATTTGATTATTTATAATGAGGCTGTAGTAGATGTAGTGACACCTTATGATTGAAGATTTTGACATTATCATCTTTGTGATTTTACTGTTTCTTCATCCAAAGAAAAACGTAGTTTCAGAGAGTGATTTGTGTTAGCCTTGTCCTCATGCTCTTTCATACAATTGACTTGCATGTTCGTTTGCTCTTTGAAATGCAGTCTTAGTGGAATTTTTGAGGATCCTCCTAAGAATTCTACCCAGTTTATGGTAGAACTTTTTTAAATTTAAAGTTGTCTATCATGAAAATTTGAGGTTCGCCCTTAAAATTGTGCCTTAGTTTGGTTGAATGTAACAAATGACATCTTTATGAATTTTTTGAGATTTTCTAAAAAAATTCTATCCCTAGTTACACACTTCAACAACATATCAAACTTGGTTCATTAGAAAAACATCTTTTTGATAGAATTTTTGAGACCCCCTTAAAAATTCTCCCCTATCTTGTTAGAGAACTTCATTTTCTAGTGAATTTTTGAGGAGTTCTCAAAAATTCTTCTCCAGTTTTCATTATAATGGGGACTGAAAATTTTGTGGGGAATATGACTGAGCCATTTTGGTGCCTACTATTCCGTTAAGACGGAAATCAGGTCAAATGTAGTTCAAATAATAAGAATACTAAAACTTGATAATGGGATGATCGAAGTTGACATAGGTTGCCTACATATCTCAGTCTATAGAATTTAGGTTAGACATAGTCCCTTACAAGGTAAGATATGCTAAAAATGAAAAAACGAGATTAACTATGGAGTGACTTCATATATTTTAATTTGTCAATGTTTTGCACTCTTCTTTTTGTCCTTTGATAGCGAATGTCTTCAAATGATATTGTTCAAATCATCTTGCGCTTACTCTTAAGTGTGAAATATGTTATTATTTGGATAAGCTTCATCAATTATGATTTACTTGTTGTCGAGCATGTCTTGAATCTTGTGTCTGAGGGTTAAACAGTTCTCTATATCATGTCTAATAGCTTCTAAATGATAAGCTCATTTATGATCTGCGCAGTAAAATTTATTCAAAAGATTGAGTGGTTTTTCTTTTATAGGATGGAGCATACCTATTGTTTTCAACGTTTCATAAACTTGAGTCTAAGATTTCTTCAATAGTGTAAATAGTTTGGGAGGTTTTCTGAAATTTGGATGGGTGAATTTTTCTTGATTAGCATGGTAGTTTCGATATCTCTTTGGTGGAATAACTCTGACAATAAACACTTCTTCTTTTTTCTTCTTCAACATTTTCACATCACTACTTTTGACGATTCCCTCGTTAACTCGTAATGTAATTTTTTTAGACTTGAAGCCCTTCTAAAACTTCTCCTACCTTGACAATGTCAATGAATTTTTGTCCTAACATACACAACATCCTTTTATAGTATTCAGGCTTTTGAATACAAATAAATATTTCAGTAATTTCATGTTTAGATATGAGAGGTTGAATTCTTGTAGCCTCTTTTTCCAATGAAGAGCTTGTTCTCGATAATTTATATAGATTTTTTCTTGATCTTCTTCAAATAATAATAATTAGAGGAAATTTCTATGTTTTGTCCAAATCTTTCAACAAAATTCTTTGCAAGTGTCTTCCAACTCAATCATTGGTTTAGCTTTTCTGAGATAAATCACTCCAAGGTTTCTTCTTTTAGACTTCGACTAAAAAGACGCATCAACATTGATTCATTCTTTCCAACTCACTATGAGTTGATTACAAAAAGCTTTTAAACGAGTCAAAGGATTGCTAGTTCTGTCAAAAGTATCGCACTTTGGTACCTTAAACCCTTTTGGAAAGACCAAATCAAGATGGATGCATAAAGATTCATAATTCAACCCCGCAACATCAAGGGTTCAGATAGGGGTTAGAGGTATTTGAGTTAATGGTAGGTAATTTCTGGGTGAAAATAATGCGAGGGTTACTTGAGATATTTTTTGAAGGGATCAGATAAGGGTGTCAAACGGGTGAGTTGGGACAAAATTGAGAATGTTAAAATGGGTTGAAATAAAAAATAGGTTGGGTTATGACCCGCTCAAATTTACTTTGGGCTCAAATGGGTTGGACTCTAATTGGCTAAAATTTGAGTTGGGTCATAATCCACCCAATTTGACCCGCTCAATCTGTAACACCCCGTGAAATTATTGAAATACCCCTAGAATGGATTTGTGTGCATAACGCATCTTCCCAAGCTCTGATGGAAAATCTGAGACCGAATTTTGATCGACACAAAAAATTGAGTGAGAAAATGGTTTTGACCCGATTTTAGAGCAATCGAGTTGAAAAATAATTTTCGCTAATTAATTTCGAGACAGTGTTGATGTGCGCTCATAGTGCGACGCGCATGGGATGCAGACCGACATTTATTCTTTTTCAAAATTTTCTATGGAAATGAAAAATTGATCAGAAAGTGATTTACAAGAATTTACATATAAAACGCACTTGACAAACGTGTTTTATGTGTATTTTCATACGAAAATAGTTTGTCAATGTGTTTTGAGAATTTCTTGAAAATAACACATGTCCGCGCCCCTAGCACAACACGAACATGGTGTTAAGAGGTGGAATTTTATTCTTTTATTTCGAGAAGATATTTTCGTAAATCTCTAACCCCTCTTAAGTTCTATAAATGATTATAAGATTGTTTTTCTACAAAGTAAGAATTTCTAAACCCATTCTTCAACCTGCAAAGGTGAGAGTTTTGAGAGAGCAGGAGAGAAGAAGCTTGATATCTTGAGGATTTGAGTTAAATTCTTGCAAAGATTCGTATTGTCTTCATCCCAAATATGTAAGGCTAAACTAAAAGCATAAGATTGTTTTCCCATGCGCTCCATAAATTTTATTAGATGAGTTGAGAGTCCACGGGTTCCCATATATGATTCTTAAAATATTATTTTGATTAAATTCTTGAAATTAATTTTCTGTTGTATTAATGAGTTTCTTGCATACAATTTTCTTGAAGTGAAGTAATTGTCTGGATGTATGTTCATGTCTTCATTCGCATGAACCCTAGTTGAGGACTATGATTGCTTTTGTACTTTTTTCTAAAAAATTGAGAGTTGACGATCATACTGAGCATGTTAGACCCCGATGATTTCTTTTAGCATATTTTACTGAGTTTCATGAATATAACTTTTGGAACATGAATAATGATTTGAGAAAGAGTTTTGGTGATATGCAGAGATTATTTATGAAGCATGAGTATCTTTTTTAAGAAAACATTTGACATTTTAATGATTTTTGATTGAAATGAGTATTGAGTCTACATGACGCTTTGAGTATAGATTGACGATAATATAAGTATATTTTTTCATAATAATTTTATTGATAGATGATGATGATAGTTGATATGAGTCTGAAAGAGGATTGATTTAATTGAGAAGTTATGCATGTTTTAGTCTTGAGAGTATTATTGAGCACCGAGTTGGGTAAGGAGTGTAACCCCAGAACTGAGTTTGCGAGCGTAGGATAGTCGTGCAGCAAGTTCTGGTGACTCTTGTCCCAAGGTTGGACATTCTCTTTAGATCCGAGAGAGAGATAGAGATACTACGTCCTTTACCGTGGTAAGTTTAGGACGAGCGTGACAATGATGCTAATTCATTGTGCACCACCTAACTTAAAGATTGTGTGATTGGATAGATGTCGGTTGAGAGAAACTCCCAAGCAACATTGATTAAACATGAGGTTTCTAATGGAGTCATTCTTTTCTTTTCAAGTGTGCATCATAAAGAGCACGAGTTACTTTAAACTTGCATGTTTTTTTTTTCTTGAGTTGAGATGAGTTGAGCCTTTTAAGTTGAGTTGATGTTATTGCTATATTACTCCACCTGTTTCGGTTTCATTCAGTTATTTTACATACCGTATATTCCACGTACTGACGCCACTCTGGTGCTGCATCATTTTATGATGCAGATATATGGGATAGAGATCATCAACATGCGTTCCGTTGAGGATCTTTCGACGTCCAGCAAATTGGAGAGCCTTCATTACTTCGGATGATTCATATGATACTTTCGTCTTACTTTAGAGTTAGAGTTTCTTAGCATTTATTTTGATTAAGGTAGCCATGAGTTTATCATTAGCACTATTAGTGATAGAGGATTCATAGACTAGAGTCAGATTGTTGATTGATAAGTAGCTAGTTCTTCCTACTAGCCTCTTTTATATATATTATTTTGATACTAGATGAGATTTGCCAATTTACTTCCTTTTTATTCTTCTGCTGATTTATAGAATGCATGAATGAATAAATGTGATGAAGCCAAGTGGTTTTCTTGGGACTAGTAATAGTCTCTGAGTGCCAATTACGTCTAGGGTACCCTCTCAGGGCGTGACACAATCTCAATAATTCTAACATATTATTATTTATTTTTTATAATCAAAATTTGCATTTCAACTCAAAAAATAAGAATAAAAAGTTACAAATTGATAGAAAACAGATAGAAGATATAAGATAGATAGAAAATATATATTATATCAATACAAGTAAAGAGCTTCTGACAGGCTGAAATTAGAGATTAAATTGAGTTCAATTGGAGATTCTTTTGGGTTGAGATTGAATCCAATTAAAATTATCTTGAGCTCATTCCATAAAAGTTTGGACGGGTTATCTATATTTTGTCTCATCTTTGACACCCTTAGGTTCAGAGAATAAAAATGAAGTGGAGGCCCTCTTTTTTTTGAAAAGGGAGTGCTGGTAGTGATAACAAGATTTCCCAACTCCCCAGTATGTTATAACTCAATTCTCATCTCGCCAATTTGTTGCATCAGTCGTGCAATCATCTTATTATTTTTTTTTGCAATAACAAGATTTCTTGTAGAAACATCAGTTAAACTAATATTCTCACGATTTTCAGTCATTTTCTTTGCCTTTTGAAAAGTTTAGTCACGAAGAAATCTTTGGAGACTTTAAACCTCGTGTAGTATAAATATTGGTCAGCTCTCTTAACACAAATTTGTTCTAATTACGTGATACAAGAAAAAAAACTCGAAAGGTAAACATGTTAGTATCTATTTATAATAACCAATACAAAATATCACACAAAGAAGTAAACACACGAGAATTATGTAAAGATACACTAATTAATAGATACATGGAGATAACTAAATAGACAGAAATTCATGTATTTTATTTGAAAATCGTGAAATTAGAAGGATTGAATAGCATTGAGCCAAGGTTTCCTTGTGTCTTCTGAAAATCATGATTCTTTCGCAAAGATGAAGGGGAAAAATAAGTGTTTCAAAAATAGGGTCCGAGCCTTGGAAGACTACCTAGGTATGTCAAGAGGAGAAATCATGCTCTATATAGTTCGACCAGATTAAATTTTTTTGAATTGATATCGCAAATTTACCTTTTGTAAGATGAGAGTGAGATTTTAGAATATTGAGGGTGTAATGCAAATTTTGTTGAGAAACTCAAGACTCGAAGAATTTGGATGAATTTTTTGACAGTAACTTGATTTTTGAGCCTAAGAGGTTCTAAAAATATCTTTTCGTATGTCTTCAAATAAAGCAACATATTCATGCAAACAATTATAATATATAGTATATAAACAATTATTGTGCGCCCTAAACAAATATGTAACCCTTTTATACGAAGGCTATGCTTAACGATTTGAAGGATATATTATGTACTTTGAAACGTTCCATTACCCCAAAATGTATATTATAAATAAATTAAATATGGATACATAATATAGAAAAAGGGAATAGAAAAAATCAGTCTCACACAGGGGACAATGCTAAACTATCCCTACATGGACAATCTCTCTTTCTTGGATTCCTTGGTGTTTTCAAACATCTTTGGATGAAGTAATAGTTCGTAAAGATGTACTTTTGACTAAACTAAGCTTATTAAAGAAACTCCCTACCCCAAGGGACAATGCTTTGCCAAACGCCATATACATCCTTCAAATATAAACAAATAAACATGATCATGTAACATGATCGTCCATTTAAGTCGGAGGCTTTTAAGACCCAAGGTGATCTTTCTTATAGGCCCAACACGGTTGGGTGCTGGGTAATTTTAGGTAAATGCTCTAAATTCAAGGTTTTGATTTCGTTCTATGCTAGCTGGACTAAGAGAGAGTTTAATTTTGAAAGTGAACAGGTGACCGAAGTAGACAACTTGGGTAGGGTGAGTTAATGATAGTTGACCGGTCGAGGTTAACTCACTTTGTCAGGGACTTCGATAAGATATTTGGTATGAACAGTTGCAACCCACATAACCGTTATTTTAATAAATAAAAGAAATTAAAAAGTACCAAGTGGCAGAAAATGTTATGCATGCGATGATAGTTTAATATTTGAATTAAAACAAATAAACCACAGATACGAAAAATAAAGATTGCTAATTATTACATTCTCAATAGTTAGTCAAAAAAGTCAAATCTAATGGTTTGACCATAATTAAATTCTCCGGTAGATTCATCATTTTTTTTAATTTAGAAAAAAACATTTTAGAAAAAAATTGTTTAAACTTAATTTAAGAGAACTGATTTTTTGAAAAATATGAGAATCGCTGCTTAATTTTTCAAAGAAATTAAGGAAACTTAAATTTTCTAAGACTATGACAGAAAAAGACTTAAAATATAGAGAAATGGATAAGAGTTTTAATTTTCACTTTGAGAAGATATTAACATTCAAAATGGCTACTAACATGCAGTTGACTGATGATTTAAATATTTGACTATCTTTTCAAAAAAAATAAAAAATTAAACTAGTAAAACTTGAATAATGTAAGTAAAAATATATTCAAGTAGTTTAAGTAATCTCTAAAAGAATAGAAATTTAGTCAAAATTACCTCACGTTGAAAATTTTTGAAATAAAAAGTTAATTTAAAATTTTTAAAATTCTACATTCGACCAAAAATCGAGTAAGTATAAAAAAGAAAAATTTCAAATTTTATGCAAGAAACTCTTGGAGCATTTTAGGTGAGCAAAATTCAACTTTAAAATTACTTGAAATATTTGAAACTTAAAGCATGATTATTTTTTAAAGCAAGTAGCAACTTGAATACTTTAAGGAATTTTCATAAAATTATCTTCTGCCGGAGCTAAACTTAAAAAAAAAGAAATCATTTAAAAAATAAAATAAAATTAATTAACAAAAAATAATTTGACTTTGGGGAATTTCATTAAACTACAAAATATATTAGAGTTAATACAAATAATCAAAATATTAAAAAAAAAACGGGAAGTAAGGCTTTGGGCCTCTCACAAATTCAAATCTTAGGCCCAAATCCAGTTATTGTTTGCCTGGACTGGAATTTTGGCCCATTCCTTGCTACTGCTAGAATATGGGTTTTGAATGCAACTTCCTATAATGTCTATTAGTAGTTATATATGCCTTATATCAGTGTATATACATCATTTCTTCCTATATATTGACATGTAATCCATGTAAATCTGATAAATAGTCTTCCTAGATTGCCCTACTAATATTTGGGCTTTTGGTCCAAATTTTGATGCTATATATAGGCATTGTATATCAGTGTATACCTTGTCAATCGAATGTATATTGATGTATACAACTTTTTTCTAGGGTTTTTGTCACACCCTTAGAGGTACCCTTGGTGTAGTCGGCACTCATAGACTATTGCTAGTCATTAAGTGAACCACTGCATCATCATATTCATTCAATCACAATCTAATAACAAAATACTTCAACAATCAAGAATGACTTAATAGAAAGTGGTAACCCAATCAATAATCAAAGGCCGAAGGCTAACCAATCTGTCAATCAACTGAATAAGACTAGTATGGCAAAAGCTACCCAAAAACAATATCTAATCACAACCCAAAAATTGTCTATGAAGCCTGTATTCATCTTACTAAGTGGTGTCAATGAAAAGTCTATGACCACCTTAAATAGAATAAAAGCCAATCTAGCACCTGAATTTAGAAGCTAGATGAAACAAATAATGCACGTCCTCCAAAAGTAAGGATGACTCACCAATCAATCGATATCTAGAATAAATCTTCAATGGAGCACTTGTTGACGATCTCTAGTACCTGTCTCTACAACATTAAATGATGCAGGACTAAATGGACTTCAGTACATAAAATATATGAGTATGTAAAATGCTGAATGAAATAAAGTTAAAATAATATCAACTCAGATAACTCAAATCAAGAGATAATGAACTCAATCACGATGTCATAAGTCTAAAGCAAGAGCAAGGTTTAGACATAGACCCATCATATACAGTACCATACAATCAAATCAAATCAAATAAGAGTATCATCAAGATCTATATGGGAGGTTCTCTTATCCGACAACAATCACTTATGAGCAGTGGTCGTACATCAATCCTGTTGAAGTTGTCGCAATCGTTCAACACTTTGCCATGGTAAAGAATCGATCCATAATGGAACCAATAAACCAATCAAGTCATGTTGTTTCAACACAATAAAATAGGGACATGTTAGACTTTAACAAACTCAGTCCTCAAAATAGGAACATATCTGATTTTAACTGACTCAATCCACTCCTATGTTTGGCTATGTAGTTATTGGGTTCGAGTGTGACTCACTCTTACTCAATTCGGTGCTTGATACTCCTCCCAAGACTCAATGCTCATAAAACAATCACTTTCAATCAACAAATAAGTGAGTCTCTTAATAGACTCTTTCAGTTCATCAATTCTTTCACAATCAAGCCTTTCAACCTATCAACCATCTAATCAATTCTCAATCACATTTTTCAAGAGGGGTTGAGACAATCGTTAGGAGGACTATCAAATAAACCATTTGAGTTCAATTTATGAAGACTCATAGGACTATCCAGTTCTATCAACATTAGCATCATGTTCATATCATTTTCACAATCACAATCACAATCGTATTGTTAAGACTCTAAACTCAATCGCTAGTTTCATTCATGCAATTTAATCAAATCATATCTAGGATTTAGGAAATTATTTAAATGAAAAATATTTGTCTTTCCCTTTTTCTATTTGTTATTTTTTATTACAGTTTTTTAGCCTTTCTGTAACATTCTAGCGGTTAGATTTGGCAGATAGTCTGTGACACCACACACCTTACATGTACTAGTCCTATGCACATGAAACATGATATGGCCAGGTCAAATTAGCGCCTATTTTTAAAAGTACTTGAATCTCAAATTAGAGGATGATATGTACGTCTAACACTTAAGAGGGTCGAGTGTATACAAGTTTTAAGTCAAATTAAAGATATCGCGGCCTTAAAGAAGTGAGAGAGGTGAGGTTCTTGTAGGACTTAGGAAGCTAGTAGGTGAGTCACCTACTTGCTTAGCTTAAATTGGCTAGCTAGACGGAGACGAGGCCCGACGTTGAATCTGTCCAAGTCCAATTATGAATAAAGTCCACGTTAAGGGTGTAACTTTAGCCCATGTTTTAGCATCATAATGGACTATATTTTCATCCCAAGAAGGATATAAAAAGAGCCCAAAGACATCACAATTTATTTGATAATATAGGCCCAAACGAACTAAGAGAAAGGGAAAAAATGGGCTGCAACGGCCCAACCAATTTGAATCCAATAAGGTTCAAGTGAAAGAGGCAAGAAGCTGCATCACCATATTAATAAAGTAAGGATAAAAATGCCTTAGCAGGTCAGCCAAAGTTCCCCTTTAAAAAGGGTTTAAAACAGCTCCCATAAGCCATTTTAACTTGAACAAAAAAAATCAAATTGTTTTGCAAGTTCTCTCTTAACTCTTTCTTGACTTTACAAGCAGCCACAAGAGACTTTTAGGGTTCTTGGAGAAGCCCTACACCTTGAGGGTAAAGGTAACTAAGAATACTTATATGATTAGTATGGTTTTCTTATATAAAACAAGAGGCTAAGATGATTATACCTTTGCTGAAATTGTTGGACAACATGTATTTCGAAAGTTGTTGTACATTTTTCTTATTTTTTTGGTTGGATTTATTATGAAGGGACGCTACTATTCCTAACAAGTATTGGTTCTATAGTGAAATATAAAGGCTGCTGCACCATTTTTACAGCTCACGAAAGTCAGTTCTTGTGTGATATCGTAATTGTGCTCGTAATAGGAACTTGTGGGCTGATTGATTGAGGACTATGGTCTCACATCCTCCACCTTTTTGAGAAATATTTTTGAGCTATTTTAGGACTAGTTTTATGTGTATATATGGTGGGGACTATTTGGTTAAAGTTGGAACATGTTTGAAATTGTCGATGTAGCAAAGGAATGTAACGTTATGCCACCTATTTGTATGTTGTGTAGAATTATTATGTGTTGTGCTTTCTGGGTTGTTGGAAGACTGTTATGGTACTAAAATATGCTGCGTATGATATGTATATAAGAATGTGTATTAGAAAATACGATTAGGGGCGAAAAGGTTGAAGAATATGCTCAGGTTTATAATTATCCATTTGCTGCCCGTATGTTGTTTCTTAATGAGATTGGGTTGCCAAAATGTATATATTGGCTGATAGTTCTAGTTTTATAACCTACCATATTGTAGATAAATTTTGGGGGAAGGAAAGGTTGTCTCGAGATAATAGCGAGCTCGTAGAGCGAGGTATGTAAGGCTACTTGATTTCGTATTACTTGGCATGAAATCTAGATTCTTCCTTAGTAAATAAAGGCACTTGCCAACTCTGACACAACAATTAACTATTTCTTCACTCTTTCACATGTTCATATGCTCGCATACATAGTCACCTTCAAATCTGCATACGTACGTGGATACCAAGTCACATAGGTCCTTGTTGCTAAATAAAGTTCACGAGTTGTTTCATTTCATACGCTTTTCATGATTTGTGTGATGTATTCTTTTCATTGTCATATTGTCTTATATGATTATTTACATGTCACGTGTTACATCTACAGTCATATAACTCCAATATTATCACCACCAAAAGAATCATCTCAAAGGTAATTGAAAGATAAAGTAAAGTATATTGCTTATTAATTGGTGGTAACCCGAGGGGTGGAAGAATCACATAGCCAAGGTCGATCCTATCACAGAGGGTAGCCCAAGGGGTGAAAGGAAAAGCCTAGCCAGGGTCGATCTTGATATAGATTTACCATTGATCAGCTGGTCATTTGTGTTATTTGCTGTGCACAGATTATACAGAAAAGGTAAAGTAATAAAAAGAACATAAAGTATATGTTTCCACTATATAACTAAAGGTGGTGTCTTATCCTACACCAGTATATAATTTCATTTGAGTTGTTACTTTATATACAGTATTTCCTGCCTTACATATTTAGTACATTATCTCGTGCTGACGTCCTTACGGGGACCTACATTTCACGCTGCAGGTACATGTGCTAGTAGATCTCCCCAGTAGGAGTAAATGATATCCAGCTACTGTTACTAAGCTCCAGGTTGCTTCGGAGCTTTGTGTGTCTAGAGCTTATATTTTTGTATTGCATAGTTAGTCGAGGCGGGGCCTGTCTTGACCCTTATCAGATACTTTTGCTTATCTAAAGGCTTTGTATACTATGTAAATTGAAATGTGTTCATGTCTCGTACTTTAGACAACGTGGCCCCAACGGCCTAGCCATATGCATTTCCTTTTGGATTGTTACTACTATTTACTTTCTTAAAGGCATGCTGAATGTAGAAATCTCTTATAATATATATAGAAAGCGCATGGATATAAGTTGGTTCTCCCAAGCCTTATCAGCAACGGGTGCCACTCCGCCTTAATGGGACTTTGGGCATGACAGAAGTGGTATCAGAGCGGGTCACCCTAGGGAGTCTACAAAGTTGTGTCTATGTAGAGTCTTGTTTATCGATGTGTAGTGCACCACATAAGCAGGAGGCTACGTGACAATAAGTAGTTGTTGCTATCTTTTCTTTCTTTAGTACATGCCATAGAGCCAGGTGTAATAGGTGGATTATGTCTAGCTCCTAAATTGTTTTGTCTAGCAAGTATGCCAGAAACAAGGAAAAACAAAGGTAAATGGAAGGGAGTAGAAGTGGTGTTTGGTATACCCAGTCAGGTGAGACAATGAAATGATGCTCAAGATGAGTCTCTGTCATAGACATCTCCAACTTCTCCAACTCCTGCTGAACCAGGAAGTAGTAAAATTCCCCCAGAACCACCTATCGATGCTACCATGCAGGATCTGAGAAATGCAGTTTAACTATTGACTCGTATAGTTTCTAGCCAAGGTCAAAGACACAAAGGTCCAGTTATAGGTGCAGGTGGTGTGAATAGAGCAGCTAGCACGAGGACACATGACTTCCTTAATTTAGACCTCCATCCTTCACTAGGTCAGATCCTAATGAAGATCCCCAAGACTTTATTGATGAAATTCAATGCACTTTAGACGTTATGCATGTGAGTAGTACAAAAGTTGTCGAGTTAGCAACATATAGGTTGAAGGGAATAGATGCACCTCCAACTGCTTGGAAGGAGTTCAAAGAGGCATTTCTTGACCATTACTTGCTATTAGAGATCTGAGAGGCCCGTGCAGGTCAATTTTTGAATCTCTACTAAGAGAATATGAGTGTGAGGGAGTATAGCATTCAATTTTATTCCCTGGCCAGGTATGCTCCTAATGTAGTTTCTACTATGGCAGATAGAGTTCATAGATATGTGGATAGATTGGACACATATCTGGTCAGTGACTTTACCATTGCTTCCTTGAACAAAGATATGGATATAAGAATGCAAGCTTTTGCATAGAAATTGGAGGATCAGAGGCAAAGGAGAAGGACACAAGAGTTAGAAAGGGCGCAGTCCAAGAGGGCCAGGTCTATAGGGCAGTTTACACTATCCTAAGGTGAGCTTAGGCCTCGATTTTCTAATAGATCGCCTAGGCCATCATCCTCTTACTCTACAACCAGTTCTCCACCACAACTTCAAGGGTCTAAGAGTAATCAGTTTGGTCAACGAGGTAAGGGACAAGGTGCATGGACAATAGGATATTCGGTAGGCCAGCAAATGACTCCTAGGCAACCTTGTAAACAGTGTGGAAGAAATCATTCAGGTATATGTCATATTGGGATAGACGCTTGTTATTGGTGTGGTGCGCTAAGGCATATGATAAGCGATTGCCGAGGAGGCGTATGGGTGATATAACACAATTTACTAGGTTAGCTATTGTATCATCATCGTCAGTTCCTCCATTACGCAGGTATCAACAAGCACCTACAGGTTGTGGTAGAGGTGTAAGAGGGGCAGCTAGCTCTAGCGGACTCCAGAATCACACTTATGCTATGGGGAGTCGACAAAATTTGAAAGCTTCACCCAATATGGTCACAGGTACAATGCCCATCTTTTCACATAATATATATGCATTAGTTGACCCTGGTTCTACACTATCATACATAACCCCACTAGTTGCTGGGAAGCTTAAGAGAACCCAAATTATTGGACAAACCATTTGAAGTGTCCGCACCAACCGGTGAGTCTATTATGGCTAGAAGGCTTTATTATAACTGTGTAGTAACTCTTTGTGACAGTGACATATTGGTTGACTTTATTGAGCTAGAAATGATGCAATTTGATGTTATAATGGGTATGAATTGGTCAGATTCTTGCTACGCCACCGTGGATTGCCGAACTAAGAGAGTGTACTTCCACTTTCCAAATGAGGCAGTTCTTGAATGGGAAGGCAATATTGAGGTGCCAAAGGGTAAGTTTATCTCTTATTTTAAGGTAATAAAGATGATATATAAGGAGTATATATGTCATTTAGTTAGAATAAGGGATATGGGGGCAGAATCGCTAACTCTTCAATCAGTTTCAGTGGTGAATGAATTTGTTGATGTGTTCCCTGAAGAACTTCTAGGATTACCTCCAGAACAAGAAGTAGATTTTGGTATTGACTTACTTCCAGGCACTCAACATATTTCCATCCCTCTATATAGAATGGCCCCGGTAGAATTGCGTGATTTAATAGAGCAGTTAAAAGAATTATTGGAGAAGGGTTTTATAAGACCTAGTGTGTCCCCTTGGGTGCACCAGTGTTATTTATATGCAAAAAGGATGGAATCTTGAGAATGTGTATTGGCTATCGACAATTGAATAGGGTGACAATTAAGAATAAATATCCCCTCCCCAGGATTGATAATTTATTTGATCAGTTACAGGGTGCCAAATGCTTTTCAAAAATTGATTTGATATCAGGGTATCACTAACTAAGGGTGAAGGAGAAAGATATACCTAAGACTGCTTTTAGAACACGCCATGGTCACTTTGAATTTGTTGTTATGTTGTTTGGGCTAACAAATGCACCAACAGTTTTTATGGATCTGACGAATATGGTATTCAAGCCATTCTTAGATATGTTTGTGATAGTATTTATAGATGACATCTTGGTAGATTCATGATCAAAAGAGGACCACACAAATCACTTATTATAAGTGTTATAGGTTCTTCATGATAGACAGTTGTATGCCAAATTTTCTAAATGTGAATTTTGGCTAAACTCAGTGACATTCTTGGGTCATATTGTGTCTAATGAGAGAATAAGGGTTGATTCACAAAAGATAGAGGATGTGAAAGATTGGCTAAGGCCAACGACACCCACAGAAGTTTGGAGCTTCCTAGGGTTGGCAGGTTATTATAGAAGGTTCGTTGAAGGTTTTTCTTCTATTTCTGCACCTCTAACAAATTTGACACATAAGGCAACCAAGTTTCAATGGAATGATGCATGTGAAAGGAGCTTCCAGGAGCTGAAAAAGAAGCTAACTTCTGCACCTGTCCTAGTACTTCCAGAAGGCCCTGAGGGGTATGAAGTGTATTGCAATGCTTCAGGAGTTGGCTTAGGATGTATACTGACACAACATGGTAGGGTAATAGCTTACGCCTTTAAACAACTATGACCACTTAAGGAAAACTATCCAACACATGATAATAAGCTAGCAGTGGTTGTGTTTGCTATGAAAATATGGCTCTACTCTTTGTATGGGGTTTACGTTGACATATATATGGATCATAAAAGTTTGCAATACATCTTTAAGCAGAAATACCTAAATTTAAGACAGCGAAGATGGCTAGAGCTAATAAAGGATTACGACGTTGATATACTATACCATCCGGGGAAGGCAAATATGGTAGACAATGCTCTGAGTCGTAAGGAAATCATGAATACTGGTGATCAAGCCATGGTAATTCGAGGAGTGGCTAAGGATCTACGTCAACTAGCCAGTTTGGGAGTTCGCCTTCTTGAAACTCCAAAGGAAGGGGTTATTGTACATATTGCAACAACGTCTTTATTGGTAATTGAGGTGAAAGAAAAATAATTTGAGGATCTTGTTTTATGACAATTTAAAGACAAGGTGAGTCAGGGTACGATAAAGGGCTTTGAACTTACACAAAATTGAGTACTTTACTATCGAAATAGATTATGTGTGCCTGATATTAATGGATTAAGAAAGAGTATAATGGAAGAAGCCCATCATAGATTATGTGTGCCAGATATTAATGGATCAAGAAAGAGTATAATGGAAGAAGCCCATCATTCTCGATATTCCATCCATCCAGGATCAACTAAGATGTACCATGACTTGAAGGGAATGTTTTGGTGGGAAGGCATGAAAAAGGACCTTGGAAAATTTGTGGCTCAATGTCCAAAATTTCCAATAAGTGAAAGTAGAACAACAAAAGCTAGGAGGTTAAATGCAGTCTATATAGCTTCCAACATGGAAGTCGGATATGATTAATATGAATTTTATTACCCGGTTGCCTCGCTCATTTCAAAAGTTTGACTCCATATGGGTAATAGTTGATAGACTCACAAAGTCAGCACACTTCTTGCCAGTCCGGAGTGATTATACAACTGAAGAGTATGCCAAGCTATACCTCAAAGAGATAGTTAGGCTACATGGAGTCCCAATCTCCATTATATCTGACTGAGGAACTCAATTGATTGCAAAGTTTTGGAAGTCCTTCCAAAGGAGTTTAGGGACACAAGTGAATTTGAGTAAAGCATTCCACCCTCAAAAAAACGGCCAATCAGAACGCACCATTCAAACACTTGAAGATATGTTGTGACCTTGTGCATTGGACTTTAAAGGTAGTTGGGTGGACCATTTGCCACTTATTGAATTTGCCTAATAATAATAGCTACCACTCAAGTATCAAGATGGCACCTTACGAAGCTTTGTATGGAAGAAAATGTAGGTCGCCGATTGGATGGTTTGAAGTGGGTGAAATCAGCTTGTTTAGGCTAGATCTAGTACGACAAGCTATGGAAAAAGTTAAGGTAATACAACAGCGGCTACAAACATTCCAAAGTCATCAACAAATCATATGTTGATGCTAGGAGGAGAGGACTGGAATTCTCAGTAGGGGTTTGGGTATTTTTAAAGGTGTCTCCAATGAAAGGGGTTATGAGGTTTGATAGGAAAGGAAAATTGAGACCACATTACATAGGGCCATATAAGATTATTAAGAGGTTCGGGCATGTTGCATATGAACTAGAGCTACCCCAAGAGCTTTCAATGGTTTCAGTCTTTCATGTCTCAATGCTTCGAAAATGCATAAGTGACCCATCTCGTATCACTCCTATTGAAGATATGCAGGTTACAGAAGATCTCACCTATGAAGACTTACCTATTGCTATTCTGGATCGTCAAGTTAAGAAGCTAAGGAAAAAGAAATAACTTTAGTAAAAGTACTCTGGAGAAACCAGCAAGTAGAAGAGATAACATAGGAGGCTGAGGATGCGATAAAATTAAAATACCCTTACTTATTTGAAGTTAAAGAGGAAGTACAACATGCAGAATTAGGGTCTTAGTAGGTATGTGTGTTTGAATGATTATTGCGTAGAACATGGTTAAGTTATCTAATTATGCTAACATTTGAGGACGAATGTTCCTAAGGGGGGGAGGATGTAACACCCCATACCTTACATGTACTAGTCCTATGAAAATAAAACATGATATGGCTTGCTTAAATTAGTGCCTATTTTTAAAAGTGCTTGAATCTTAAGTTAGAGGGTGATATGTACGTCTAAAGCTTAAGAGGGTCGAGTGTATACAAGTTTTAAGTCAAATTAAGGAGATTGCGACCTTAAATGAAGTGAGAGCGGTGAGGTTCTTATAGGACTTAGGAATCTAGTAGGTGAGTCATCGATTTGCTTAGCTTATATTTGCTAGCTAGACGGAGGCGAGGCCCGATGTCGAATCTGTCCAAGTCCGATTATGAATAAAGTCCGTGTTAAGGGTGTAACTTTAGGCCAAAGACATCACAATTTCTTTCATAATTTAGGCCTAAACTAAGAGAAAGTGGAAAAATGGTCAACAAAGACAAAACCAATTTGAACCCAATAAGGCCCACGTGAAGAGGCAAGAAGCTGCATCACCAGCTTAATAAAGTAAGGTTAAAAATGCCTTAGTAGGTCAACCAAAGTACCCCTTTAAAAAGGGTTTAAAACATATCCCATAAGCCATTTTAACTTGAACAAAAAAAAAAACAGATTATTTTGCAAGTTCTCTCTCAACTCTTTCTTGACTTTACAAGCAGCCACAAGAGACTTTTAGGGTTCTTAGAGAAGCCCTACAACTTAAGAGTAAAAGTAAGTAAGAATACTTATGTATTTAGTATGATATTCTTATGTAAAACAAGAGGCTAAGTTGATTATACCTTTGCTGAAATTGTTGGACAACATGTGTTCCAAAGGTTGTTGTACATTATTCTTGTTTATTTGGAAGCTTTTCTTTTTTTTGGTTGGATTGATTATGAAGGGTGTATACTATTCCTAATGATTATTGGTTCTATAATGATGTACAAAGGCTGTTGCACCATTTTTAGAGTTCACGAAAGTGAGTTCTTATATGATATCGTAATTGTGCTAGTAATAGGAACTTGTGGGCCGATTGATTGAGGACTATGGTCTCACGTTCTCCACATATTTTGAGGACTATTTTTGAACTATTTTAGGACCAATTTTATGTGTATATATTGTGGAAACTATTTGGTTAAAGTTGGAATAGGTTTGGAATTGTCGACGTCAAAATGTAGCGAAGGAATGTAACGTTATGCCGCCTATTTGTATGTCGTGTAGAATTGTTATGTGTTGTGCTTTGTGGGCTGTTGTAAGACTTTTATGGCACTAAAATCTGCTACACATGATATGTATATGAGAATGTGTATTATAAAATACGATTAGGGGCGGAAAGGTTGAAAGAATACGCTCGGGTTTATAATTATACGCTTGCATCCCGTAAGTTATTTTTTAATGAGATTGGGCTGCCAAGATATATCTATTGGCTGCTAATGCTAGCTTTATCATCTACTATATTATAGATAAATATAAGCAGGAAGGGAAG
>JAOTQR010125259.1:0-23114 GCA_025774065.1 Solanum ossicruentum
TTGGTTCTTCCATTTTTGGCATCAATTTGAGCTTCTTCGGATAAATTTTCGTTCAATTAACGTTATACGTGTATAGTAGACTCTCTTAGGTACAATTTCGTATATAGAACACCTCCTAATTCTTGCCCCAATTCAACCAAATTTCCCCCCAACATCTAAGTTCTTCACTCCCTTCTCAAATAGCACCAACTACATACTAAGAAACCAAGAATATAAGAAGAAAGTTAGAAATACTTACTTGTTCTTCTTCTCCTTCCTTCTCCACACCCTTGCCTTGCTTGAAGACTTGAAAGACCAAGAATGGTCTTTATTTGAACTTGGGGTCATATATATAGACCCCAAGTTTTTAAAAATTGCCCACAAGGGCTCCAAGTTGGTTTAAATCTCATTTAAGTCCCCAACCTTATTAATTTAAATCCAATTGAGGACTTTCGACTTTAAATTAAATTTTATCCGTCAATTTCTCTTGATTCCATACTCCCGCACCTCAAATTGATGAAATTTAAGATATAATTCAATCCCAAAAATTTTATCCCAAATTACTAATTGACCTTAATTAATTACGGGGTTTAACAGTAAATCATTGCAAACTTGTCTTTTATCTTCAAAACTTTTCTTCATAATACAAATATTGTTTCAACATAGCTAGCTAGAGCTCTCTACTGAATAGTTCTATTATCAGAGCTTGGGTTTTCTTCAAACAACCCTTCTTTAAGCCTGAAAATTTCTTCTCTTATCACTAACTACTTGATAATAACACCAAATTTCTCCTTACTCCACTCAAAAAGAGCTTGTGTGGTCTTCTTTTGTTTATTCTTTAACTTCACAAAAATCAACTGCATTATCAGAACATCAATGATTTTTTACTAGCTCCAAAAAGTCACCACTTTCAGTCCAAAATATCAAAAATTTGCATGGTTTGATTATAGTTTGAGAAATATTCCCTCCACAATTTTTTTTAATTTTATGAATGTGACACTACTCATTCCCTTTGTTTCTAATTCTTCTATTTATAATGTTTTATTTTCATCCAAATATTTTAAATAAAGAGTAAAAGTTATTATCTTTTTGGTTTCTTTGTATCTCTTTATAATAAATTTAGTTATTTATAATTTATATAAATCAAAAATACAATTTCATAAATCAGACTCAATGCCTTTCTTTAATATTTTAAATGGGACTTTTCTTCTTCTTCTTCTTCTTCTTCTTCTTCTTCTTCTTCTTCTTCTTCTTCTTCTTCTTCTTCTTCTTCTTCTCTCTCTCTCTCTCTCTCTCTCTCTCCCCCCCTCTCTCTCTCTCTCTCACACACACACATATATGTATAAGAACACTTTTAATTTTATAAAGAAAAATGAAAGGAAATTGGATAAAACCAGGGGAAAACTAGAAAAGAAAAAGAAGAAGATAATATCCCAAATGATTCATTTCATAATAGTAGGAGCTTCCATAACAATTTTTTATCTTCTATTTTCCCGCTTTTTCGTAACTGTAGAAGCTTTAAAATTCAAAGATATTCTTTTAAAAAAAAAGTTATGCTTTAACCAAACACCAAGATAAAAGAAATAGAATTACAACAACAACAACATACCCAGTGGAATCCCACAAGTGGGCTTTGGGGAGGGTAAAATGTACGTAGACCTTACCACTACCTCATTGAGGTAGAGAGGTCAATTTTGGAGAACACTCGTCTCAAAAATCCAAAAGCAGAATAAACTAGATAAAGAAAAAAAGGAAAAGGAAAATAAAAACGAGGAAAAATGACTAATAACGAAAGCAATGATAGAAAGTAAATATAATAAAATTAACAAATATAAGACGGATAATGACACCATAGGATATAAAGACCCGAATAATCCTACTAACCTGTCGCTAGTAGCCTATTACCCTGCTACTCTAATACGCGACCTCCACTTCTTTCTATCTAAGGTCATGTCCTCGGTGAGATCAAGTGCCGCCATACCTTGTCTGATCTCCTCCCCCAATACTTCTTCAGTCCACCTCACTCCTCTGTGTAGCCTCTAAATCCAACTTCTCATATCTCTTAACAAGAGCATCGGTACTTCTTCTCGGGATATTTCCAAACCATCGCAATCTCGCTTCCCTCATCTTGTCAGCCACAGGGTCCATACCTCTAACTTCTCCAAAATGGTCTCATTCCTAATCTTATCACTCCTAGTATGTTCACACATCCATCTCAACATCCTCATCTCAGCGACCTATATTTTCTGAACATGTGAATTTTTTATCCATCAAAACTCTACCCCATACAACAAAGATGGTCTAACCACCACTCTGTAAACGTACCTTTTAGTTTAGGTGATATCTTCCTATCTGACAATACTCCAGAGGAAAGCCTCCCTTTCCTCCATGCTACCCCAATACGATGTTTGATATCATCGTCAATTTCGCCACTACTCTGGATGATTGACCTAAAATATTTAAAGTTTTCTCTCTTGGGAATAGACTTAATGAGAAGTCTCACATTACTATCTACTTCATCCCTCTCAACACTGAATTTGTAGTTTACGTATATATTATGTTTGGTCCTGCTCAATTTGAACCCTTTGGATTCCAAAACATGTCTTCAAACTTCCAATCTATGTTAACTTTAGCCCGAGTCTCATCAATCAGAACTATATCATCCGTAAATAGCATACACCATGGAACCTCCTCTTGAATAACCCGTGTCACCTCATCCATCACTAAGGCAAAAAGAAATGAAATTAAAACTAAAAAAAAATTGTTTGATTTTTTTATATAGTCTCAAACTCCATGCCAAGTTAAATTATTCCTTTTTAAAGCGAGAAAATATGCAATTTTATATTTTTGAAGTGTATGCATGATCAATAGGAAAATGGGAATTGAGGATAGAACTGGAAGTCTTCAGGTGATGTTATTGTGATGTACGGTTAGAATTTGGAGTTATATTGTAAAAATTGTAAATGATTAACATAAATAAGCAGTTAAAACAAAAAGTGAC
This sequence comes from Solanum ossicruentum, assembly GCA_025774065.1. Lineage (NCBI taxonomy): Eukaryota > Viridiplantae > Streptophyta > Magnoliopsida > Solanales > Solanaceae > Solanum > Solanum ossicruentum. The sequence continues at coordinate 2,981 of JAOTQR010125259.1, forward strand.
TATAAAATTTGAATATTTAAAAATCTATAAAAATTAAAGGTAAATACCAACTAATTATTACCTAACAAACTATTGTCCTAAAATTAACACATGGCTTTATCTCATTCTGTCATGTGGCATAATCCTAGGCTAGTTTTTTTTTTTCCGTTTAATTATATATACATAAATATAATTATAAATTTTTATGATAAACACTAGTACTGCTGATTCTTTTTCCTCATTAAGGATGTGTTAGGTACATAAAATTTTGTTTTTCATTTTCTTACGTTTTGTTGACTTAAATATATTGTAACATATTTTTCAAATTAATTTATTTTTCTCCAATTTAAGAAAATATATTGACTTCTTAAATTTTATTTCAATCCCAATACATCCAAACACCTTGACCTCTATCCCCTCAATATACCACCTTGTGATGTGACTCAACCCTCCCTTGATCAACTTGAAACTCGATTCGAATTACCCAATTTGAGACATGCATTAACAACTTGAGTCCCCATTCAAGACTTGATTCTAGAATGATACTAAAATTGAAATCATTAGAGAGCTTTCCTGATGTGGGACCTAATCTCGATCCAAAATCCAATCGTAAATCGTGACTCAACCCGATATTCGAACCCAACTTAGAGACTCGACTAAATAATGGGTTCTTGTCGGGTCTCAATGCTAGTTTCAATTCCTCAGTTGTTCTAAGGGTTAGGAGTTGGGTCCTTCATTGGATTGTGACATAAATATGCATCTGGGTTCATACTCTTTGCATAGATCGTATCTAAATATTTATTGGATAACATTATCTCTTTACTAACCAAAAATAAAAATATAAATAAGAAAAATATTTATTTTCATAAAATATTTTCTAGAGAATTATTTTTCTTAATACCAAATGCACTTTTCCAAATAATTGGTCTTTTCTATCTCATTTATTTTATTTCTATAAGTGAAAAAAGATAATGATTTGTGTTCCTTCCATATCTCGACGTTTCAAGTTTTATCATAGCATTTTTTAATAACTCATACAAAATTAAGATCACAAATCCTCTACAAATATCCCAAATCATGACATTTTATTTTCATTACATTTTACATAAAGTAGCATCACCCTACTAAAGTTAGTCTAATTATTTCCTTTTGCTTATTATATTTCTTCACATTAATGTTTCTATTTCACTGGATAAATTTTTATTTACAATTGCATTGTTTGCCGTCTTTTTTAGCTATTATAAAAGATAAAAATCAATCCCAAAGACAATTTTACTGTTATCGTGAATTATTTTTATACAAATGATAGTTATAGAGAGCTCTAACTATAATACATAAAAAGATTCTTATTTATTTTTGACCTGTGATTATATACAACAATGATGATGCCGTTGTTTGATGCTGACATTGATAAGAGGCGTGAGATATACATAGAGCTAGAGAGTTTTACCCACACTTGATAGAAATGAATTCTCAGATATGAGATGCTAGATTACAAGGCAAGAATATATTGGTGTCTTTAATGATAGTTAGAGTTTCCTTTTGCCAGAGGAAAGAACTTGAGCTTGGAAATGAACTTGAAACTAGATATAGCTTCTTTTATCGTAGGTACCTTTGATTTTATTTTCTTCCCTGTAAAAAGATTATAAGAATTGCTACGCTGATTGATTGGGTGGAGAAAAAGAGAAAAAAAAAACTAATTTAGTGTTAAAGTATTTATGCATGTTTAATTTCTGTAATTTTTCTATAGTTTCTTTATTTTGTGAAGACAATAAATAAAGAATTGCAGAAATAAAACATACGTATATTTCAACACAACATTAATTTTTATTCCCTTGTATGTTATATGATATTTTCTCCCAACAATCAACCAAAATAACAATCTTGTGATCTTCCTACATGGACCAAAAAAAAATCAAAGATACCTATGATAAAAGAAGTTATATCTAGTTTCAAGTTCATTTTCAAGCTCAAATTCTAAAATAAAAATTAACTCTATATATTATTAAAGACACAAATACATTCTTGCCACGTAATCTAGCACCTTGTATTTGAGAATCTGTTTCTATCAAATGGTATCTCAAGTTCTCCAGCTCTGTGCAGATCTCACGTCTCCTATCGATGTCATCTTTAGACAATGGCACCATTTTCATTGTTAATTAATCACTGGACAAAAAAATAAGAGTTATTTTTTAATTATCACATTTAAAACTCTTTATAACTGTAAGTTCTATAACAATAGTTTACGATAGCAGACAAAATTGTGTTTAGAGTCTAATTTTTGTGTTTTATAAAAATAATAAAATTGGACAAATGACATTTTATAGAGATATTTTATTGGGCTCCATCTGTTGGATATTTAGGTAATAGTGTGCTCCTTCGGCGATCCGTCGAAGTGCTTTTGCGACGCATGTTTAGCTCACATTTTGCATCTTTTTGCCTAGTTTTTCTATCAATCATCCTTGTCTTCTTGTTGATCTCCAAGCCTATTATTTTATACTAGATTAAATTATTTCCCAAGATAAAATCATACATGAGAAAAATATTAAGCTTTGTTTAGGCCATAATATGAGTCCAACCTATGGACTCATCAATACCCCCAACTTAACCTTTTGCTCGCCCTCAAGAAAGTCAAGCAATGAATTACCCACACACTTCACTTCTGAACATGATCAAAGGAGAGTAATATGCACATGACACCTTTTTACCTCCCAACGAAGCTTCCACAAACCACTTACACAATATTGAGGCCTCAAGACATGATTAAAGAGTATCAAGACAATGCTATGCTCACAATGCTTACATGTTTGCAAGCTCATGCTCAAAATGATTCCACGTGTTCTCACTTTGAAGAATATTCTTCACTCACAAAAGACTTACGCAGTTTCATCACTTCTAGAGGAATTACACAACACTTACACTCAAAAAAGAGGAATGACATGCATGATCATGCCCGTGGGCTTTCCTTTATTTTCAATTGGTCAAGGATCCCAAGGGGTCTAACGTAGGGTGACAAAGGACTTGCCAAAGGCTTGTAAGGTTGTCTTAGGGATGGGTAGGAAATATTCTGGACAAAAGTGACTCGACCCTCCATGATTCACCTTACCATCTCCTTATTTCATTTGTCACCAAAAACCCACATTATTCAACCATTCTTTTCACTCTTTTCTTCATTCTATTCTCTAATCCTCTCCATGCCCACAATTCGAGCTCTCTTTATGCAACGAAGGATTTCTTTCATGACTTTCGACTCATTTTTTATACATATATACAAATCTTTCGCTCTTTGCTTTTCTCACTTCCAGAAGCACTTATCCTTTCTTAAAAATTGACCATTCAATATGTAGGTTATCACAACCCCAACTTAGGCCTTTGGCCTCAATTTCGACAAATCACAAAGCATAAGGCTCAAAAAAGGTTTCATGATCAAAATTTTGAAAGGGATGGTTGTCAATATGGCTACCAAAGAAATGGATTTAGGCTCAAGCAGGGACACTAAGGGTATCATTCATATCATTGGTTGGATTTTGGCTCAAGTGGATATCAAAAAGATGGCCTTTGATCATTTCCCAAAGTCAGTTTCAATGAATACCTTAATCAAGAGACTAATCGGGCAAGTATTATACCATCAGATATATGCATTCTAAATATAAACCCACCACACTTGGCACAATGGATTTCGAATTCAAATAGAGACCCAACAACACCAGTTGCAAAGAATGATCACAATAATCCAAGCTCAACACCCACTTAGTCCTAACAAGATGCTTCTAGTCCATATCATGTTCACCGGAGATGGACAGATTTGTGAGTCACTACACATTTATCACTCATGGCACCATTTGAGTCAAAGATATTAGTAATCAATATTTGAATTTTCTGAAGGGCCGAGAATGCATCACTTTGGAAATACGGCTTTTCACATATGCTCGGGAATCAACATAAGACTGGTATTAAAACACCACAATTAAAATTAAAACATCACCATAATGAAAAAGTAATCACCAATACTAAATATTACAACTCAAAATAAAATATATACAACTTGAACAAACCATCTCCAACTGTTAAATATTAACATCAACCATTAAAAACAAAACAAGAGAGCAAATGTTCACCAAAACAAACATAAGACACAGACCCTAAAAAATATTACACTATCCGTAATGCAAAACAAAATAAAAAAATGTATAGAAAGGAAAAAGTGTAAGAGTCCCTTTGAGTCAAGTGGATGAAGGTGGAGGAGATGACGAAGAGTCCAACGGGGCATCTGTGCTCAAAACCTATTCATTCTCATGGGTAGGTGCACAAGCTGGTGTAGACTCTTGCTGGGCTAATGGTGCAAAGGATGGAGGAGTGGGAGTCTTGGACTCCAGAGATATAATAGTAGGCTCTGAAGAAGGACCAGATTAGCTCGAACCAATCGTGGAAGTATAGTGACAAGACCTTTCAAGTGCTTCCTCGACCAATCTCTCCTCAAGAAGTGGCAACTTGTATTAGGGTCTATAGTAGTGTTGCAATCCAAGACATAGCTTGATGCTTGTAGCCCAGACAACACCTTGATGTCCAGTCCAGGGTATCGAACCCCCTGATGTCCATTCCAAGGTATTACATGCCCTGATATCCAATCCAGGGTATTGCATGCCTTGATGTCCTGTCCAGGATATTGCTTGAGGTCCAGTCTAGGTCATGGTCTGAGGTCCCATCTAGACCAGGGTACTTTACGAGGCCACATCCACAGTTCGTTGTCCAGGCTTTATGTTCCCCCTGCCTTCAAAGTTTGGTTACTGATTCAGACACAATTGAGCGGTTGGGATCTATTGATTTATCCTTGGCTATTCGATGCATGGGTGTATCCTTTGGGCTTATGGGGGCTCAATGGGCGTATAGGATTAGGTTAGATAGTATCTGACACTCGCATACTTGCCTGTCCTACATGGTTCTGTGGTATAGATATACGTCACCGGGTTTGGTATTTGGGTTGCTTAAATCTCCGGACAGTTATCACTTCATTTTTGGTTTGGTAGATATTGTTTAGAGTGCATAATCTAGTCATTCTTGTAGCATTTACTATATTTCACTCAGTTGGCTGATGATGCCTGCTAGTACCTCACATTGGTGCTCACCTCTACTTTTTAGTATTTGTTAATGATGCAGGTCCGAGCACGAGCCACCATCGCTGACTTCAACTTACCGTTGTCGTTCAAAGAGACTTTTGTGTTATTCATGGTCACTACTAAAAACTGCCTGAAAAGCGACGGACTGCACCACTTTTTTCATCAAAATCGACAGAAAAGCAAATTCAGTCCAATCTGTTATTTTTTTGGTCGATGCTTTTTGAAAAGCGACGGACTGCGTTGTTTTATGTTTTTTGTCTCTTTTTGAATAATTTTGTTTTTTAAAAAAAAAGCGACGGACATAGCGTCACTATGCGTTGCATATCTAAAAAATTATTTTAAAAAAATCTAAGGAAGCGGACTTGGTGTCCCTGTCTGTCACAAGTTTAAACAATTATTTTTAAAAAATTTAATGAAGCAACAGACTTGGGGTCCCTGTCCGTCACAATATGTAAAAATAAATTATAAATAAATTATAAAAAGCGACGGACTTATGGGCCCTATCCGTTGCTTTTCTGGAAATTTTTTTAAAAAAAATTCCAGAAAAGTGACGGACATAGTGATGCAATCCGTTGCCTTTCTAAAATTTTTTTAAAAAAAAATCAGAAAAGCGACGGACTTAAGGACACAGTCCATCGCTTTTTCTATATTTTTTTATAGTAGAAACCTGCAGTTTCTACTGCCCACCTGTAATTTACAAAATCATTCAATTTCAATCAAATTAAGCAACCCAACAGCAGCAAGAACAAGTTCAACAACAAAATACATAACACCAATCAAAATCAAACATTAAAAATGAACAAAATCCAACAATTATAACGTTTTAAACCAACATAAAGTTCATCAAATTGTCCAAAATATAACTATAGTGTCCAAACATAACTAAATTGTCCAAAACATAACTAAAAGGAACCTAGGGGCTATTCTCAACAAAGTCATCATCTTCACTATCATATTCGGGACTGGAAGGATGTGGTACAGGCCTACGGGCGAGGTTGAGCACTTGTTTCTTTGATTTGTACAACTTCTTTTGTTGCTCAACCCTCCTTGCCTTAGAAGCTGCGAAAGCATTTGAAAATTCTTGTATTTTTTGAGACATCGTGATGATGTTCACGCTCCAATAAGAAAGTGGTCACTGTCAGCAATTAACCTAACCAAAGGTTAGGGTCAGATCAACAGGGAATACAGGGATTGACTACGAGAATTTACTATTAATCATTTCAAGTATCTATAACTAAAATCTCTAAATGGAGGGTTTTTGTGATTTAAGAACAAAGTAAAATAAACACCACACTATAATGCAGGAAAATACTCAATTTTAAGGACAACTTAGGAATTATGTTCCCCATGGTTCGTTGACTCAATTACCCTAGGTAACATAACTACAATTGGAGATTTGCATACAGGACGATAACATAGGTTCTTCCATCCCTCTTGTGAAGGTGAAGGTCGAATTTTACTATGGTGCTTGGTCGATAACCATGTGTGTCAACTAACCATTACCTAGTCAACTTCCCCTTGGTCAGGTTTGGTTGATTAGACGAGAACATATCAATCTAATCCTGTCATCTACTTCCCTTTTCCTATTCGTCATTACCTTGATCGAGATCATGATAGTATGTGGGATTTGATGTTGGCCACCACCAAACAACAATCATAATGAAGGAAAATATACAATACATGCAAAACTCCAATCATAGAAATTCAAGAAACTTAGGTCATATCAAGTCAACTACTCATGGTTCACACAACCCCAAGTTGTGGATTCTTAGCTACTCATGGCTAAGGTAAAACCAACAAAAATACAAAATATAAGACATGATTGAGAATTTTACCCAAAGCAATGAAGTTTGATGATACCACCAATTGCAAACCAAAAGCTTGATAGATTGACAATGAGTACAAGGCAAGATTTGCAATCTCAAAAGTGGATTTCCAAGAGAAAATGATAAACTAAGCTAAAACCCTAAAATATTCTTGAGAGAATATTCAAAGGCTCTTTCATGTATACAAAATTTCTCTCATCTGGTATGTGGAATCTGGAATCCCTAAATAAAAACCTAACTCAAAGTATTTATAGCGTTTACAAATTTACCCTAAAATATTACACAAAAAAGACAGTTGCCATCTAGTTCCTTATCAGGTATGACTCGTAGGGTGACCTACAAGTCGTAATTGGGGTCTAGTATCAGGTTCTTGGCATCTTGGACTCAACTGGTACGACCCACTAGTACGAGTCATAACTTGGGTTATGACTCGTATGCTCCTCTTGTAGTCTAGGCCTTCAGTGTTGATCCAAAGTTTGGGCTCTCTATTTCCTTCTACGAGTACACCTATAGAGTCGTAGAGAGACCTATGACTCGTAGGGTAGCCTCGTAAGGTTGACCTCCACTTAGAAGATTTTTAATTTTTTGGTCTCAATTTCTTGCTACGATAATACCTTATGACTTGTATCTTAGGCTACTACTAATAGGTCCTATGCTTCAGCAAAATCTGCAATTTTCTCCAAAATCATTCCAAACTAACTTTTCTGCAAGAACAACAGAAAAACACATAAAACCATAAAAAATCACATTAAGAACTCACAAAATCTCTTGGTTTAGGCATCAAATGTGCTATATTTTGATAGCACCTCAACACCCTCAACTTAGAATTGTTGCTTGTCCTCAAGTGACGACTCAATCTACATAGACAATGAGAAATACATAGCAGTTATACCAAGGGCATATACATCATTCACTCCAATCAAGGTACCCAACTATCATTTTCAAAACTAGATTGCAGGGCTATTAAGCACAACAAAAACATGATGATGAATCTGGAAACCCAACTATGATAAGCTAAGTAGCATCAACCATCCACAATCACTGGTGTAGTCATATGCTAATCAAGTAGTGCAAATGCCCTCATAGAAAAGAAGTACCTCTTACTCACTCAAGAAGTATTTAGAATCCAGGGACTGAGGAAACATTCTCACTCTCACAAATGAAATCCATCCAAAATGACTAACACCATAGACTTGCCTCTATACTCATCTTCCGGCTTGGTGACAAAGTAGATTTGGATCACTTTAGGACTTATGACAGCTATACCAAGGGCATATACATCATTCCCTCTAATCAAGGTACCCAACTATCATTTTCAAAACCAGATTGTAGGGCTACTAAGCACAACAAAAACATGATGATGAATCTGGAAACCCAACTATGATAAGCTAAGGAGCATCAACCATCCACAATCAATAGTGTAGTCATATACTAATCAAGTAGTACAAATGCCCTCATAGAAAAAAAGTACCTCTTACTCACTTAAGAAGCATTTAGAATCCAGGGAATGAGGAAACATTCTCACTCTCACAAATAAAATTCATGCAAAATGACTAACATCATAGGCTTGCCTCTATATTCATCTTCTGGCTTGGTGACAAAGTGGATTTGGATCACTTTAGGACTTATGGGCTTGTAACGTAGGTTCAAGGGGCTTTGATATGGTATTTTAGGCAAGTAGTGACTAAAAGCTATCCTTGAACCATGTTTACCAATACTTTTGCCTTTACAACCCAACCATTTTCACTAAATCCACCCTAATTCTCCTGTTTCAAGCTTTCCCTTGGTGCTTTCTTTATATTTTCAGCTGTGCCTTATTTTTGAACTTATTTTTGAACACAATATCTATTCCCCAAACTAGGGCCACCATTTGCAGCCACCCTCATCTTAGACTGTTAGCCTTAATCAAGGTTCACATGTTCAAGGATAGACCAGGTTCAATGTCAAGGTATGTCATCAAACAGGGTTAAGTTAGCAAGGTGTCAAGAAAGAATGAGTACATGAGAAGCTCAATAATTTGGAAATAGGGATTTAGTCACTCATTTTGTAGGTCATTTAGGCTAAAAGTGGGTTCACTAAAAGAACAAAGGCCTAAGATCCTTTCCAAATCAACTACATTACCAAACCAATCTTAGAATACTAAGACAAGTTCTGAGTCCATACATGATACATGAATGTAGCAAAATAAGCTTACAACACACATGACATTGCACACACAATCAAGTATAGACTCACAGGTCATGCTTCAAGCCTCAACTTACCTTTACATTATCAGAACAAACATCACCAGATCATCAAAATGCATGAATGCATCAATAACCACAATCTTAAAAAATTTGAGGGTACCCAATTTTTCAAATCATTCAAAAAGTATTTAAAGACTATATATATGCCAACAAATAACACTACTATGAATTTACACGTTAACTACACTACCTAAACATGCTTGTCCAACGGAAAATTAAACATCCACAAGAAAAAAGAATCACGATAAGGAAACCTTAGGATAAAAAATAGGGGAAGTTATGGACTCGAGGCTACTCAGACTTTGCCTTAATCCATAACTTCCACAAACCCCAACAAAATAGAATACTTTGTCCTCAAAGTAAAGACAAGAATGAAAAACCAATATAATAAAAAAAATTCTAACAAAAGAAACAAAGTATCCATAAAGAAAAGATAAGAATTGGGGTCAAAAAGGTCAAACATCATGGTGCATCAACCACCAGCCTCTGGCTGATCTGTAGGATCCTAGGTCATCATCTCCTCCTCAGCAGTCAAGGCAGCAACTACACCAGAGCTACCCTCTCCATGTGGGTGTTGTTGCTCCCTCTCTCTCCGTATGGTCGTCAACAGGATCAACTCCTGCACAACCTCCTCTGATATCGGCTCCTCCTCTGGACTACTAGGTTATCATATCTAAGCCTCTTTTGGCTCAACTCTGGGTCATCTATCCCGAGGGGCCTCTTCCCAAGGACATGTGGGCGGTCAGCTAACCAATCAAACACCTCATCACCCGCCGGTGCAACCTCTAGGACTACAACAGGGGCTGCTAACATCTGCAATAAGTCGGCCTTAAATTTGGCTAACTCCTCTGTCACTATGCTCGTGTCAGCAGGTCGAGCACCCTCAAGCCTCCATTGGACTCTTGCCTCAAATGCATCCACTCTGGCATCCACCGCCCTAACTCTTTCATCTACCAATGCATGGTGCATGCCTTCATCCTCTTCTATGGGTCCCGTATGGTCTGCCTGACCCAAGGTCTAACCTAAGCTATTAAAGCCTATAGCCTGGACTCTACTATAGCCATCCTGTGCACCAATGCCTGAAAAGCAACAACAAATATAAGAGAATCTACCTGTATAGTGGATGATGTTGGTGCTGGAGAATTGGAAGATGATGTGGACTTAGTATCAACAGCTGGGGAAGGCTCTACAGTAGCTGGAGTAGTACCGGTGGTAATTGGAGTCGAACCTTGAGTATGAGGCTCAACTGGGAATGGATCTGGGATCGGAAGAGAAATTGCTCTCTGTAAGGCCATGGGTTCTCATTAGCCTTTATCAGGATGGGATACTTGGTGTGCAGGGCCTCTATATGTAGATCTAAGTGCAGGGAAACATGCACCCATGCCTCATTACACATTCGATGTATCAGAATGGGAAAAGGTAATGAAGTTAGAGTACGAATAGCTGACTCGTGGATCTGTTCGGCCATGACTCATGCACAATCGATATTGTAGCTAGCTAAAATGCTAGTTAGTCGTACATCCCTCTCTAAGGCAATCACATTATTTGTAAAGGTGGGTCTGATGCACCAATGGATAATGGACCACCCAAACTTAGCTCTAAATGAGAGGTGGGATTTCATGATTTGAGCAGCATGGTTTGTGACCCACGTAGGTTCAACACCTTCCTCGTATATCTGGCAGGCTATCCACCTGAGCAACTCTATCTTCATATCCACATTCTTCTCACTTACCGCTATTCTCATCTTAGCAATTTTAGCATCATCCTTTGCAGTGGAATGGGGTACTATGTAGTTTGGCCCGAACTGAACCCTCCTAATAGTCTCCTCTGAAATATCAACAACTTCACCCTGCACTAGAACTTCTCGCAACCTAGGTTGCTCTAAGGGCTTCTTCCCTCGAGGAAGATCTTGGAGAATAGTGGCATAATAGACAGCATAAAATTCCTGAATTAGATTTGGGGAATACTTGCCCAACTTTTTTGACAACCATGCAAGCCTATGACAATTGATCTCTGTCTCCAAGTCACGTACTCTACTCAATCCTGAATCATTGAGTCTCGATTCCTCATGAAATTACCGAACTGGCCTTCCTAGAACCTTTGGTTCCAACCTTTTGTCATATATCTCTTGCATGCCTGGAACACACTATCTAGTATTTCTGGGATCCATAGAAGTGATAGTAGTAGTAGGATCCGCCGGAGGTTAAGAACTAGTCTCCTCAAGTTGGGTAGGATATGTCTTAGTGGACCTCGATTCTAAAAGTGAACGGCCATCATCCGACCCGTCTTCTTTGCTCTCCTCTTCAGACTAAAAGGGACTAGTAACTTTCATTGGTATTAGTGCAGCACAGGCTCAAGTCTGAGGTACATTTGCATCAGGGTTTATCTAGACTCTGTGGACTTCCACAGAGCCCTCAGATGTTTCATCATCAGATGGGTTATCCCTCAACTGTCTTCCCTGAGCTTTAATAACCTTTTTACCAACCTTTGGAGCTATATAACCAATTAAGAAAATGAAGACAACGAGAGGTAATGATAGAACAAGGAGTATGCCGAAAACCTATTTATGTTATGCCAGAAAACTCAGCAAAGTCTGGTAGGGGTTGATAGAAAATTGGTCGAAGAAGATGAAGGGGGTTATGGGGAAGTTTTAGGGAAAATAATCGATCAATATTGTGTGAAAGTAGGGGTCAAATGACTTTTGACCCCTTATATGCTCAATCCGGGTCAACTTTTAGAATTTTGCAGATCGGGTCTATGAGACCCCAACTACGAGTCATAGTGTGTCCTACGACTTGTAGATCCCAGTCTTATAGTAGACCCAATATTTAGAAAAAATATAGAATTCATGCCTGGCATTACGAACCCTACTTATAGTTCATAGGAGACTTTACGAATCGTAAGATTGGCTCGTAGTATGTGTGCTAATTTTTGATACTTACTGTTTCCCTCTACGAGGCATGACTATGAGTAATTGAGCTTGTTACGACTCATAGGCCTGCTCATAGAAGCTGCTCCACATTCTATTTTCGTCAACTCTTTAGTTTTTGGTCAGTCCCTATAGATCACACTAGAAGATACACCAATGTCTAGAATAATACAACTGATCCAATGCCTCATCACATCAAAACAAACATCAAACTACTACCTAGCAATTCAAACAAATGACTTAAACTTAAACAGTCCAAAAATATTAAAGATACTTGGGTTGCCTGCCAAGAAGCGCCTTGTTTAACGTCGTGGTTCGACTTTGTCACCATGAGTACTCAGAATTCCTTATGGGTTGCTGGAGTCTCATGTTTACTCCCCTGGCCCTTTCTCTGATCTCCTTGCACAATTGCTATTTTCTCAATACTATCATCAACTCTCTGTATTGCTATTGCTTGTTGGTCCACCTTGTAGTTCACCTTGATGACATCGAACTTTATCTCCTACACAACCTCTTCTTGTTCATTGTTTTTTATAAGTACCTGATGTAGCATACGCTCAATCCTTGAGAGTTTATCAGTGGTGCATTGCTGGGGTGGTAACCTGAGCCAATTAGGTGTACTCTCTTTTCTGGTAATGCTTGGGGTTCCCTTTGATGTACTAGTAGATGGCACTAGCTTCTTTTGCTTTGGTTGATAAACTTGCATGATTGTAGACAACTTATCTATGTATTTGGTAATTTCACTGAATGGTTGCCTCAAAAATGCCCAACACTTCCCTCTGAATAAGGCTTCAACATGACCTTGTTGATCAGAGGTTAATGCTCAGTAGACGATAGCCTCCAATTCATCGTCAATTAGAAAATGGTTTCGGTTCATTGTCATGCACTTCTTATGCCTTTCCCAAGCTGCTAGCAAAGATTCTCCTGGCACCTTTTTAAAATTGCAGATGTTATTCTGTAGCTCTTGCTTGTTGGGCCCCTTACAGAAGTTCATAAGGAAGACTCTCTGCATCTTCCCTCATTTAGAACAAACCTCAGGTGGGAGAATTGACCACCATTCAGCAGCCTCATTGCGGAGGGTTATGAGGTAGGCTTGAAGAGCCATGGCCTTCCAAGTAGGATGTCTTGTCCCAAAAACCGCCCTTAATGTTTGAGTAAAATGTTACAGGTGCATTTGAGGGTCTTCGAACTCTTTCCCATAGAATAGGACATGTCTCTGTAGGGTTTCCAACAAATCACTAGTGACATAGAGCTTTTGTTCGGTCATGGTGCCAACCAACTTGCACTTAAAATCAACTAGCAAAAACAAAAACAAAAGTAAAATACAAGAGAGTCTAGAAAGTAATACTAGAACTAACTAATAGTGAAATCAAGTCAAAACCTAGTCGTGTTCCCTGGCAACGACACAATCATTTTTTATTATGTTCATGCTCTAATTAGAAAGTGGTGGCTGACAGCAATTAACCTAACCAAAGGTTATGGTTGAATCCACAGGGAATACAGGACTTAACTACGAGAATTCACTATCAATCATTTCAAGTATCTATCACTAAAATCTCTAAATGGAGGGGCTTTTATGATTCAAGAACAAAGTAAAATAAAAACTACAATACAGGAAAACACTCAATTTTAGGGACAACTTGGGAAGTGTGTTTCCCATGGTTCGTTGACTGAATTACCCTAGGTAATATAACTACAATTAGAGATTTACATGTAGGATGACAACTTAGGTTCTTCCATCCCTCTTGTGAAGGTGAAGGTTGAATTTCACCATGGCGCTCGGTTAGCAACCATGGCGTGCCAAATAATTGTTATCTATTGTGCCATCCAACCTCCCTTGGTCAGGTTTGATTGATTAGATGAGAACACATCAATCAAATCCTATCATCTACTTCCCTATCCTATTTATCACTACCTTGGTCGGGATCATGATAGTAGGCTAGATTTGGGGTTGGCCACAACCAAACAACAGTCATAATGAAGGGAAATAGACAATACATGCAAAACCCCAATCATAAAAATGCAATAAACCTAGGTCATCTCAAATCAACTACCCATAGTTCCCACAACCCCAAGTTGTATATTCTTAGCTACTCATGGCTAAGGTAAAACCAATGAAAATACAAATATAAGACATGATTGAGAATTTTACCCAAAGAAATGATGATTGAAGACACCACCAATTGCAAACCAAAAGCTTGATAGATTGACGATGAGTACAAGGCAAGATTTACAATCCCCAAAAGTGGGTTTCCAAGAGAAAATGATAAATTAAGCTAAAAGGCTAAAATATTCTTGAGAGAATATTCAAAGGCTCTTTCAATGTCTACAAAATTTCTCTCATCTGGTATATGGAATCTGGAATTCCTAAATAAGACCCTAACTCAAAGTATTTATAGTGTTTACAAATTTACCCTAAAAAATTACACAAAAAAGACAGTTGGTATCTGGTTCACTTTGCAGGTATGACTCGTAGGTCACCCTACGGGTCGTAATCGGGGTCTCGTATCAGGTTCTTAGCATCTTGGACTCAACTGGTATGACCCACTAGTATGGATTGTAACTTGGGCTATGACTCATATGCTCCTCTCGTAGTCTAGGCCTTAAGTTATTGATCCAAAATTTGGGCTCTCTGTTTCCTGCTACGAGTACACCTATATGAGTTGTAGTGAGACCTATGACTCGTAGGGTAGCCTCGTAAGGTTGACCTCCACTTAGCAGATTCTGATTTTTTGGTCTCTATTTCTTGCTACAATAACACCCTAAGACTAGTAGCTTGGGAACGATTCGTAAGTGAACTCATATATCTTATGCTTCAGCAAAATCTATAATATTCCTCCAAAATCATGCCAACCTAACTTTTCTATGAACAACACAAAAACACATGAAAACCATAAAAATCGCATTAAGAACTCACAAAATTCCTTGTTTTAGGTATCATTTATGCTATATTTTGACAGCATATCACATCGCAACCAACTAAACCAGGTCAAGGGCCTCGGCCTGTCTTAATGATCCAATGCCTTCTAAACCTAATTGGATTCGTCGTATGTCATTCCTAGAGCTCATTCCATATATTTGGCCTTTCTAACTTCCGCCAATCACTTTCTCAGTCCAAATTTGTTGGGACAGCTCAGGCGTAAGTTCGATATCATCTCCAAGCTCACGAGCGTATCGTTCGTACTCTTGTTGCGTATTACAAAAATAATTCAGAGTTAGAATGAATACTTAATATATATATATATATATATATATATATAAAGAGAGAGAGAGAGAGAGAGAGAGAGAGAGAGAGAGAGAGAGAGAGAGAAGTGTTAAGAAGCTTAAGTAAGCTTGTTCGGTGCTCGACTCAACCTACACATCCTAGTCTGACTCATTATCCTTCTTTTGAATATGATTTCTCTTTAAAATCTCATGCTGAAATGGAACCCATTCTATTGCTTGCTCCTATACAAATTTAAGATAATAACTAATAAAATAATATTCAAACAAAAAAGTATTTAAGATTATGAATTTAAACTTTAAATTTAAAAATCTTACCATCTCCCAAGAAATAGTCCAATACTCTTTGCACCTCCGGTGTGCAATGAGACACCCTTCAGACTCACTCTAGACTTTTTTGCTTGGTCAGACAAGGCTTTGAATTCCTTAGTGTCCCAATATCAATGCAACTCCTCATATACGTGTGGCTGCAACGAAACCCTGGCTTTTCATCATCTCACGCTTTCTTGAGCCAGCTAGATAGTCTGGAGCTTGCTATCTACTCAAATGTGGTCCCAATGACAATATTGTACTTTTCATACCAAGTACACATAGTCTGGACAAATAAGAAAAAAAGTGTTACATAATTAGTTAGATAAAGTATATTATAAGTAATAAACTTAACTTAAAATAAAAATGTAAGTTAATTATATACCTTAAACTCATTATACATGGCCTGACGAATTTTATGTCGAATCTCTCCCCAGGAGTGATAGGGCTCATTAAATAGCCTCCTAACACACTACTGTAAGGCCTTGGCAGCATGCTTCGATGGATGCCACCTGAAGAAAAATAATAAACATATTACTTTATGAATATTTAGTAATGTAGCAAAAAATAAATAATTAGAAAAACAAACTTACGAGGCTCCCTCAAGAACTATCAAAACTCTCCCAATCCTGTCTTGTTGGCCAGGAGCTAACCCTGTGACATCTGGTGTCGCCTCGGGAGTAGCAACAGAAGCTGGTGAAGTTGATGCCGAAGGATGCACATTATGCTGAGTCAATGGAGGACTTACAGCCTCTTCACTAGAATCTCAAACACTGAGGGCTGATAGGTGAGGAGAATGAGATGAGGGAGACTGAACACTCAGAGATGGAGTACCCGAAGACAATAATCTGTGAGGTTGTGGAACAATAACTGCGGGTAGCGGCATGGCCTGGTCATATGAAGTAAACCTGGGGTGTGATGAGAAAGAAGCGTCACGTGGTCTCCGAAACTGGCTATAGTAAGTCAGAGGATCCATAGTCCCAAATGGAACAACCTCAATGGTAGGAGAATTAGCTATGCACCTATGGAGATCGGGGCCAGAGGAAATATGTCCTGGAATATCCTCAGGATCAATACCTACCCTAGTCTTTTTCTTCTTACCCAAACTAGAACTACTTGCCCCAAGATGCTTGAGGTTTATGACCATCATCACCGGATGACATATGTATATAAAGTAATAATTAAATATATAAAAAATTAAAATAAATTTAATATTAGCACAATAAATAATGTACATGCTAGCTATAATATATTGCTCTATCCCTCCTCGCTTCTTTCATTTTCATCATCCACCAATTCTTCCTCCTCAGTTCTTTCATATTCATTGTCCTCCAGTTTCTCCTCCTCAAATGATTCATATTCCTCATTTACTTATTCTTCAATGTTTGGTATTACAAGCTCATCATCAAAAACCTCTTCTAGTATTTGTTAAGGATGTTCTAGTGTGGCTTCTAACTCAGTATTAACTTTGTTGAACAAGTGCGATATCATTTTGGTATGCCACATCTAACATATTCTCATTTCTATTCTTCCCACAGGCTTTGTCTTAATAACAATACACCAATCAGCCTTATCTCTATGCAATGGATATGAAGGATGATAGACTTGCTCAGCATTTTGGGCAATGGTAAAAGGGTCATAACTTGGGTATCGTCTGATGTGTTGAACTTCAATAACGCTATGTTGTTGGTCCACCCTTGTGCCTCTTTGTGATGGATCAAACCAGTTACACCAAAACAACAATCTTTTTCTTAGGACAACCTGAATATCTTAGTTCAACAATCACTTGAATGACACCAAAATATTCAATAGTATGTTATTACCGTCGACATCACCTTGAACATACACACAACTGTTATTGGTTTTCTTGTGCATAGAAACTTCCTCAGTTTGAAACTTTAAACCATTGATGCAATACTTATAGAGTATATTAACTTGAGAATAAGGCCCGAGTTGGATCTCTCTCACAAATGGTGAATGTTCAACGTTTGAGTATTTATCATAAACATAGACATTATATTAAAGATAATACAATTAGGTATAAAGTGAATACATTATACTTATCGATTCAATATATTTAAACTTTCACACTTACATAACTCTTTAACCATGTTGAAAATCTTGAATATATAGCTTTGTTGCCCCATGTGTTTACAAACAAGCTGTTATTGACAAATACATTTTTTCTAAGTTAGTTCTCAATGTTAACACTTACTCAACATATGTCTGAATTTCGGGACAGTTAAGCAAAATATGGGTCGTAGCTGATTAGTATTCTATACGAGTGTGGCCTCGTCCTCCACGCCTTTTAGATCCTCGTCTACTTTGATTAAAAATTGAAATAGGTGGAAACACAGGATCACTATCACCCTCATCATTGCGAGTTGGTCCATTACTCCTACAAGGGACTTCATCCCCAAAGTAAAAGGAGTAGAAATCATCAATTTCTCTGCCAAAATGAACTTGTATAATTGACCCTTCAATCTGTCCCCTTTGCCTAATTAATCATTTGCAATTTCCAATTTTTCTATATATATGTATGTAAGATTGCAAATATATTAACGAATGATTAGATTATACAAAGATTTGATTACTCATGAAAGAATAATCATTACCTTTCAAATGAATACATCCGCCGTGCATGAACAGGACTACTAAGACGTGCTTCTTTCACAAGATGAATCAGAAGATGCTCCATCACATCGAAGAAACTACATGGAAAGACTTTCTCCAGTTTTGTAATAATAACAGGAATATCCTCCTCCATCCTGTCTAAACTAATGTCTAACAATTGACCAGAACATAAATTTTTTAAAAAATGACTTATCTCTACAGTAGGCTTCCATACCCTTTCAGGTAAATGGTGAAAAGCAATAGGAATCAAAGTTTGCATGAATACATGAAATTTTGTCATTTGGTAGTTCCTGTAGCCACAATTCTCTCCTTCTACAATATTCTTGTAAGTTTAGTCTAGCGTTTGGGTTGTCTTTTGTCTTCCCCTTGACATCCATCACTGTGTTGAACAAATTGTCAAAAAAAAAATTCTCAATATGCATCACATCAAAATTGTGTCACAAAAGATTATCCTTCCAATACAGAAACTCCCAAAATATGCTTTGTTTAGTCTAGTTATGTCCAACGCCATATCCAAGAAGTCTTTCATGTACGTGACAATTTGTAACTTTAGGCAAATGAGAACTCTCTCCTAAATTTGATGGCATGGCAATGATGGAGGTGGAGGATCATTCTCAACCCTGAATGCATTCTTCATATTTCTGAACTCGTGCCCCATTGGCAAAAATTGATGATGATAATCAAACCATGAATTTTTCCTGCCATGCTTTAGGGAAAAAGCCTTACTATGTTCCATGCAATAAGGACAAGCAATCTTTCCAACAGTCATCCAACCAGACAACATACCATATGCAGGAAAATCGTTAATAGTCCACATTAAACAAGCGCGCATAATAAAATTCTGCTTAGTTGATATGTCATACGTCACTATACCTTTAAATCACAGTTGTTTAAACTTATCTATCACTGGTTATAGATAGATATCAATTAAAATTTTTGGATAGCGGGGACCCGAATAACACAACTTAAAAATATGAATGGACTTGTTATGCACATTTCAGGAGGAAGATTATATGGAGTAAGAAATACCAGCCAGCAAGAATAAGGCATGGAAGAATTAGAGAATGATGTGAAACCATCTGCACACAGCCCTAGTCTAACATTTCTAGGCTCTCTAGCAAAGTCGGGGTACACATTATCAAAATGCTTCCATGCTTCCCCTTCAAATGAATGAGACAAAACACCTGGTGGCCTTCTATATTCATGATGTCATCTCATATGTAGGGCATATCTCATCGATGCATACAACCTCTTTAGTTTAGGAATAAGAGATAAATAAGGCATCATCTTAATTGAAACCATCTTTCCTACCAGACTCCTCTTATAACGAGCAACACCACAAAACTTACAATATTCCAATTCACTATCATCCTTGTAGTATAACATGCAACCATTAACACAATAACAAATTGTATGATGTGACAATCCTAATTTGGAAACAAACCTATTTGCTTGATAGAAACTCTTGGGCATGTTTAACTCAGGATCAACCAACTCGCCCAACAGATCAACCATTGAGTCCATAGCCACATTAGGAACGTTCCAATCAGATTTAATATTCATTAATCTAACTGCTACAGACAATTGGGAATGCGAACTCCCCTCACGTAATGGATGACTAGCCTCTTCTAATTCTGCATAGAAGTCTCTAGCTTCTTCATTAGGAGCTTCATTAAAGAATTGGTCAGGTTCCATCCCTCCTTGAACTCCGAAAGCATCATTGATCATTTCATGAACTCCTTCATGTTAAAAGGTGTCATGCTGATTATTGGGTTTTTGCCCTGAGTTTCTTACCATAATTGAAGTTTTCCTTTTGTGAAAAGGAAAACAGAAACTCTCCATATTTGGTGAATCCTTTTTCTATTAAGAAAA
>JAOTQR010125288.1:0-23111 GCA_025774065.1 Solanum ossicruentum
GGGGCTGCGTTTCATGCCCGCAGGTACTGACGTACAGGAGAGAGACCCTCCCAGCTAGGACTCATTCTTTATCGGTGCTGCGCTCCTTTACTTCAGGAGCAACTTTACTGGGTATATGTACTTGGACTTGTAATGTTGTCATCCTGTTATTTTTGGATACTTTTAGGGTACAGCGGGGCCCTATCCCGTCATATGTTTCTTTCTGTTACGTAGAGGTCTGTGGGCATGAGTGGGTGGAAGTTTAGTGTGAGACGTGGTTGTACATTTTTAATACTCTATTAGGCGGCAGGACCGCAGTGGAGACCTTGTCGGCCCGCGTTATTATGTGAATGTATACATGTATGTATTTGCTGTGTATTCTGGGAGCTGCTGCAGGTGTGGTTAGTCAATAAAACAGAGGAACCTCTGCCGAAATTTCGGTAGAATTCTAGGCTATGATTATAAAGGAATTCGACTTAGTATGTGTTGACGTGCTCTTATCGGGCACTGGTCACGACCCCAGGGAGGGGTGTGACAACCCATATGCTATCAATACCCCTAGAAGTCCAAGGTAAACTTGACATAAAATCTATTGTAAATCGCTCTTTTTTCCACTAAGGAATGGGCATCCTCTAGAAATCCCCACTAGGTCTTTGATGCTCAGCCTTCACTTGCAGGTAGCTAAGGTAATGAGACATATAGTAAGAGATGTCTTTCTTTATACCATACCTCCAATAATGCTACCACTAGTCACGATAGAAATTTGTGGTGCCCGAATGGATAAAATATCTGGAGTCATGGGACTTGCAAAGAATGAACTTAACTAAGTCTCCAACCCTAGGAATGCAGAGGTGGATGTCATACCACAAAACCTCATCCATAGCAATTGATGATCAGCTACTCACAACTCGTAACAATAACTCCTCAAGTTCAACTAAGGCCTCATCCTAAAATTTTCAGCCACAAATCTAATCAACGATAAACTAGCCCCAACAAAGGTCAGTATCCACTCTGCATACGAAAGATCCATCCTAACTATCCTATTAGCTGAGGACTGAATGTCTAAAGCTAAGGGTCACTCGACAACCAGTAAATAAGCTATGCTGCCTATACTCTCTACCTTTTGACTTAAAAGTGTCCACGACCATGTTCTCCATTCTCGGATGATAAAGGATAGTCAAAACATAGTCCGCTAAGAGCTTAATCCAATGCCATAATCAAGAATTAAGGTCCCTCTAGCTTAAAATGTACTAAAGGTTGTGATATTTTGTATAGATCTCATAGTGGACCCCTTATAAATTGTGATGCCACATCTTGAGCACAAAAACTACCATCGCTAACTCTAAGTCATGAGTAGGACAGTTGTGCTTGTGGTATCAACTATCCGAAGGCATAAGCAATGATTCAACTTTGTTGTATCAAAATGCACCACAAACATACATTGTACGTATCACAATACATAGTAAAGTGCACACCCACAACTGGAGGTGTTAAGATATCTGTGATGGTGAGCAACTCTTTGAGCCTTCGAAAGCTCATCTCACACTCATCGGACCACTCAAAAGAGACACCCTAACAGGTTACACAAGTCAATAAGGTGGCAATGGAAGAAAAACATCAATAATACCCAACAAACCTAATGATACTCCATATCTCTATGACTTTCATAGGCCTAGACCAATCTCGAATCGATTTAATCTTGGCCAAGTAGACCATAAAGCCATCCTTGGACATCACGTACCCTAAGAATATCACTAACTCCAACCAAAGCACACACTTTGAGAACTTACCATAAAGTTGATGATCTCTCAAAGTCTAAAGCATAATCCTCTGGTTTAAATATGTTGTTGATATTCTGGAAGTGTACTAACATATCATCAATGAATACGATCACGAAGGATTAAAAATAAAGCCTAAGCATTTAAGCTATCACATCCATAATGGTAGTAGGGAAATTAGTAAGTCCAAACAACATCACCAAAAACTCATAAAGGTTAGAAATGTTGAATCTAAAGTCATTTGTATTGAGTTAGTTCCGCTGGTCAATGAGTTTCTAGATGTTCTTTCCAATAGGGGCTAGTCAATTCTCTAAGATTGATTCTTCAATCCAGATACTACCAAGACAGAGTGAGGGAGTGTGATATTCCCAAGGTGGCTTTTCAAACTAGGTATGGGAATTTTGGAATTTTTGGTGATGTCTTTTAGCTTGACTAATGTACCGGCAATATTTATGGATCTCATGAATAGGGTCTTTAAAACCCTACCTTGACACGTTCGTGGTGGTCTTTATTGATGGTATCTTGATTTATTACCGGAGTGAAAAGGAACATGTGAGTTATTTGAGGGTATTGTTGTAAATTTTGAGGGATGAGAGGTTGTTCGCTAAATATGATAAGTGTGAATTTTGGGTAATGAAAATGTAGTTAGAGAAATACACCGGCTGGCTAGGTTGGGAATGTGGTTGGATGAAGTTGCAAATGGTGGTGTAGTGGTTTTGATTTTTCCAAATCTTCTTTGATTGAAGAGGTCAAGTTAAAGCACGACCTTGATCCCCCTTTGCTAGAGTTGAAGCTTTTGGTAAAGGATGGTAAAGTGGAGGTTTTCTCCCTAGGGGGAGATGATGTTGTTACGTACCAAGGTAGGCTATGCATGCTTAATATTGATGATTGGGTTTACTTGAGAGTCCCACCCATGAAGGGTGTGGTCCGGTTTGGCAAGAAAAGGAAATTGAGCCCCAGGTTTGTGGGTCCTTATAGGGTGTTGAGGAGATGTGTTGGTGATCCAACTGTTATAGTGCCCGTAGAGGTTGTGGGTGTTGTGGAAGATAATTTGACCTATGAGGAAGTCCTAGTGAAATATTGGATAGACAAGTGAAGAGGTTGAAGGACAAGACATAGCATCTGTTAAGGTCTTTTGGGAGAATCCACAAGTTGAAAGTGCCACATGGGAAGCTGAAGCAGATATAAAAAAGTGATATCCATACCTATTCCACTTTACTCTAGCCTACAGTAATTAATTGTGTCCCATCTTTGAATTCAAGTCTTAAGTTTCAGCCCTCATATCATGTTGCATGCATTCGTATTTATGGTAACAAGGTTATAGTGACCTTTGACATTTATGTTGGAATTTTTGCAAATGATGTTTAAGTGCATTTGTTGCATTCATGTTGGGCAGAAATCTTTATGATTACTTCTCCTATGTGTGTTTCTTTGACATTTAGGGATGAATTTTCCCAGGTGCTTCAAAAAGCCCCATAATTCTAATTTTCATATATCTCAAAATTTGTGCATGATATCAATAATTTGACTTCATATTCTCGCTTAGGGTGTGAAATTGAGTAGGAAATGGGTATAACCCAAATTTTAGAAGACCCATAGCGAAAATAATTTTTCACAAATTTTTGATTTCCAATGGTTGTCCACACCCTGGCAGCGACCGCCAGGGGCACACACTATTGTTGGTCTCTGCTATGGGTCCCCATCACGTCAGTGATGCGGACCAATATAAAATCTTCCTTATTTTTCTTACTTCATCAAGGGGCATAGGGGTAATAGCCCAATGCCCATTTAAACGTGAAATCTCCTATACTTAGTCATTCTTCAACTTTATATCACTCAAAAATCCTCTCTAAGACCTCTCTAAGACTTTTATCAAATCTCTCACTCAAATTCAATGATTTCAAGCTCAATTATGGAACTCAAGGATGCAATCCAAGCTTCAAGTTTCCTTTAAGCTCATCTCAAGAAAATCCAAGTTTAAGGTATGTGGGTTTCATCCATTGGGTCCTTTCACTCATGGAGTCCAACCTTCCTTTTTATGAAATTGAATGTTTTTGAGTTGTATCACCTATGGGTATCTCTTATTATTGATTATGAATATAAATTATATTGGGGCTTATGAAATATTGAATGATTATGTATGACTATCTATTTCAAAGCTTATTTCATGGATTGATTTATTTATTGAGACTATGCATGTTTTAAAATATGAATTTTGTAATAAACTTTTGAGATGGATTTCATGATACTCAACTTGGGGTTTTACTTCAATATTGGTGGGTTGATTTGAATAACCTTGAAATGATTTGGTTTTATTCCTTCTTATTCTATACTCTTGAATTGCATATAACCACCATGTGTTTGATTAAATTACTTGACAAGGATTCTTGATGTTGATGAGGGATTATTGTGTGAATTTACATGATAAACATGTTATGATACTTTATGGGTTTCCCAAGCATGTATTAAACTCAAGAAAAGTTCCCATGGCCTACAAAAGAATTTTTGAACCTTTATGCTATGTTGCTCTTGTGTGAAATGTAAAGCCCTCTCTTGATTTTCTTATGTGCTAGTTGATGAACTATTTTGTACTCCTATAGATAAGATTGTATCATAAGGTATGGACATCTCTCTCACCGATAAGATTGTATCATAAGGTATGGGCATCTCTGTTACCGATAAGATTGTATTGTAAAGTAAGGGCATCTCCCAAATTCTTACCGATAAGATTGTATAGTAAGGTAAGGACATCTCTCTTGCCAATAAAATTGTATCATACGGTGAGGGTATCTCCCAAATTCTTACGGTTAAGATTATATCATAAGGTTTGGACATCTCTCTTGCTGATAAGATTGTATCATAAGGTAAGGGAATCTGCCAAATTCTTGCCAAAGAGATTATATCGTAAGTTAAGGATATCTCTTAACTCCTACCGTTGAGGCCATGTCGTAAGGTAGAATAAACCATGACTCTTACTAAAAGGATTGTAACATAAGGCAAGATACATCTCATGCTACTTACCCAAAAGGCTATGCCGTAAAGTAGGGGTATTGGCAACACTCTCCGGAAAGGCTATAGCGTAAGGTGAGTGGGGGACTACTTGGTCATTCTTATGCATATTCTGTAAGGTTTTGAGCATATATTCCCTATTGAGCTTATGTTCATTAATTATGATTAAACATCTTATTGTTATGGCTTATGATTCTTGTTGCATTGCATCCCACATATTTAGTACATTTCAACGTACTAACACATACTGTTTGCCTACATGATATTACCATGTAGGGACCAGAGCTCCTTTTGATCATCCTCCATGTGGCTAGTTTGGTACATCGGAGATAAGCATTGGTGAGTCCTCATGACTGAGGACACTACCTACATTACTGTTGCTACTTTGAGACTTTATTATGTCAAACAGTTATTATAATGAGGGTGAGCCCGGAATGTCTTGGCCCCACACCATTCCAAGTTAGAGTTGTATGTTAGATATTATGATGTATTCATGCTATGAGCTTGACTCTTTATACCTTGATGACATTCAAAGATTTCCCTTAGTCCTACTTCCCTGTATTTAAATGATTCTTGTTGTTGTTATTTTACTTCCAGAACCAATGATGTATGCATGCTACGAACAAGAGGCTTGTTTGGGTTAGGGCCTAGGCTTAGGTCGTGACAGTAGTCTTGGGAACATCCACTGCCCTAATCCTTAACTGGTGGTAATAGGACCTTAGGTCAATCTTAGAGAACATAGCAACACCCTGAAGCTAATGAAACAAATCATCAATCCAAAGTAGGGGTAACAGTTTTTCTCCATTACCTTATTAATTTGCCTGTAATTAATGAATATCTGCAAGGTCATCGCCTTCTTTTTCACATATGGGATAGAAGAACTCCATAGTGATACACTCGAATGAATGAACCCTTTACCAAAGAGGTCCTCAAGCTAAACATTGAGCTCCCGAAACTTTGCAGTAGCCATCCAATAGGGTGGGAGTAAGATGGGCTTAGTATTCGGCTCCAAATCTATGGAAAAATCAATGGCTCTCTCCAAAGGTAGGACAAGTAGCTTGGTAGAAAATACATCAAGGAACTCCTGGACCATAGGTACCAAACTGACAGAAACAGGCTTACTAGAAACATCACAAACATAAGCTAAATAAGCTAAACACCCCAAAGAAACTAATTGATGGGCCCGTATAGAAGATATAATCCCCATCGATGTATAACTATAGGTACCCTACCACAAGTGCAGGGAAATACCAAGCAAAGCTAAAGTAACAATCCTAGCATAGTAGTCCAAGACCATATGATAATAGGATAGTTAGGACACACCCAAAATGATATCAAAATCTAACATATCAAATAAGATAAGATCGCCCACATATTATGACCCTGAATAGTCACCACACAAGATCTACATACCTGATCCACTACTAATGAATCAGCTACAAGTGTAGAAACACGTAATGACACCTCTAATAACTCTAAATAAATAGCCAAATGGGGAGCAAAGTACATATACATAAGAGAAAGTGGAACCTAGATTAAATAAGTATAAAACAGCCTACTGACATAACAAAATGGTACCTTTCACCATATCGTTTGACGCATCAACCTCGACCATAGTTGGGGTAGCATAAAAGTTTCCTTGTTAACCTCCTCCTTGATCGTCTGTCATATCACCAATCTTGTATTCATGGGGACCTCCCTGATTACCTTGCTTACTATAATCATAATCTTTCCCTCTGACCATACCTCCAGGTACAGGTGGTATCACTGCCAAAATTTTAGCTTGGATGAGCAGTCTCTAGGATAGTGATCTAAGGAATAATAAAATAATAACCTAGGCTCGAACACACTCAAGCACTTGTAGGGTAAAGGGAACAGACTTGGTCCCCTCTAGATCTGACTTATGCCAGAACTACCTTAACAAGGCTAACCACTCTTATCTTCTGGTAAAGCTCCTTTAGCCGATTGACTTTACTGACCCTGGTGATATCTAACATGCTAAGATCTTTGGTGGGGTTATCATATATGCCTTGACCTCTAGATTAGACCCATTAAAGCTGCCCTGGTGTTGACCTGCTTATTAGTAGCCCCTTGGGCCTCGCAATGAATAAGCTCTATAGTACACGTGTGATCAATAATATAAAGAAAAGATCAACCCGTAGAGACTAAGTGATCCATCCCTAACCTCAACTAAGGTCTCAATCCAAGCGTAAAACACCTCACTCTCTCCTCTTTGGTGGGAAGAATCATAGTAACATATTGGGCGAGTTGGTCGAATTGGGTCTCATACTCAACAACTATCAATTAACCCAACTCTAGCTTTGTGAACTGATCCCGAAGTTAGTTTCTTATTCTCCTGGGATGTACCTGGCCAGGAATACCTCTTAAAACTAAGCCAAAGTCAAAAGAGGTGACCTAGCTAGCCTGATCTGTGAGTACGAGCGCCACCACTTCCTAGCAGACCCTTTGAACTGGTGAGTAGTGAAGTTGGATCCTTTACACTTCACAAGGCTTGACGACTAGAGCTACTCCTAACATGTTACAGAAACTCTAAGGCATCCTCTCTGATGGCTCTTATAAATGTTAGGGGTGATAACCTCTGAAATACCTTCAGCATCTTCTGCTCCTGCAGGACATAGTGCCCTCTAAGATAGCTGGTTGGGTTATAACATGTTATTGCGGTGGATGAACATCAAGTGTTGGTGGCATAGGAGGATCCTGAGGTGTTGGAATGTTGGCAACTAGGGTTGGGTCCTATAGTATAACCCTGATAGATATAAGTAAGTGAGTGATTGCAGCATATAATGCTGGAGCAATAGTAGTGCTGCAGATGGTGGCCCCTCAAGGCATGGAGGGATAGGGGCATCCTGATGTTCCTCTACTTGGTCTAGTGCTACCTCCCTTTTCCCATCTCGGGGTTTATCTCTACGATCTGTAACCTACAATAAAGTGAAACAAGTGAGAATTTAGGAAACCAATTAGATACGTACTGCAGATCAAATTCAATCATAGAGAATATTTACTAATGACATCTTGTAGCTTCCCAAAGATAGCCCCATGAACATTTTTCCACTACTAGAGTCAACTAGACATTAGCTCTGTATAGGTGATACTAATAAATCTAGGGCTTTGATACCAACTTATCATGACTCAATTTCTTAGGTCGTGATAAGCTTACCATGACCCATAGGTAAGCCAACCCCATAACATGAAACTGTAAGTAATGTGTAAGTGGGGGGAAAACTAACAAAACTAAGTAGATAAAGCAATAACAAAGGCAAATACAATATCGACTTAAAATAAGTATTAAAGAAAATATAAGAATCCCTCCCAAATTGTGGAAGTCAGTAGTATAGATCTTGTAAATATACATAAAATAAAATGTATAAGTCTAGAAGTGGACGAAAATATAAAATGGTCTAGCTATTCTTAATATTTATACATAAGATAGGCCAATAAATTGAAGGAGACAGAATGATCAAAAAATGCCAAATGCTTACCTTAGTCTTTGGTGTGGGCTGTTGTAGGCTCAAACTATCCGTGTAGGTGATAAGTGCTCAGACCTACATCATAAAAAGATATACAGACTGTAATATGAGTGCTAGATAAAAATGTACCCAGTAGGTATCATAGGACAACTGAGCAAGGCAGGTAAAACAATATTAAGAAAAGGAATAAACCCTAAACAAGAGTCTGATATCAATATCTATGACAAGAAAAATGAAGTAGAGATGCCAATATGGCTAAAGGGTCTACACTAGCTACACCGAACTGGGACACCTTTGTGTAGTTTAAAGTAAAACTCGAGTGGACCCCCATAAGTCAGCTGAGCACATATAATATCCATACTAAAGTAACTAAAGTTCTCCCAGATTAAGATACTATATGGAGGCCACAAGTCTGTATAGTCAGGGCCTCGAACCCCTGATGATCTAAGTGATCAAAATCTTTAAGAAATCAGGGCTTTGAATCCAACCAAGGTAATCATAGATGCACAATACCAAGGTGCTGATAATCTCATAAAAAGTGAGGCCTCAAACCACAACACCAAGGTGTTAATGATCTCATAAATTATGAGGCCTCGAACTCTAGTACAATGATAATGATAATTCTGTACAAAAAGTGAGGCCTCTGTCATGACCCAAGCCTAGGGCCTTGACGTAACACAAAGAATGGGGAACCCAAAGGGACCCCAAACAAGCCTCTTAACATATCATTACACATCCTTGGTTGCGAAAGCAATTGAACAACAACAAGAGTATAAAACAAGGATAAGGGGCTAACAAAAGCTCAAGCATAATCACATATCTTGTCCAATAACACCTCTAAACTTGCAATTTGAACACAGGCCAAGAAAACTTTTCAGGCTCAAACTCATAGTCACAAGTATACAAGAGAAAGAAAGTCTTTTACATAACATTAGATAAAAAGAAACATGTCCTCGGAGTTGAGGACTCACTAACTTGCTTTGAGTAGTAGTACTAGCCACGTGGAAGAAGATGATCAAGTGGAGCTCCAGTTCTTTCAAGGTAATATCATGTAGGCATAGAGTATATGTTACTACGTTTGAATGTACTAAGTATATATGCTGCAATGCAACAAGATATAGGCAACATACGCAAAATGCATTATCATAAGTAGTGGATAGCATAATAATAATATAATTTGTATGAATGATGCTTGAAGTAAAACATGCTTAAATAGAACATAATATATATATATATATATATATATATAAGAAGACACCAACATTATGATGGATCGTAATACCCTACCATCTATGGTGATTGAGGTATCAACCCTCAATTGACTGATGGTTGTCTCAACCTATAATCCATGGTGATTGAGATAGTAACCCCTTAATTGGTTGATGGTTGTCTCACTCTACCATCAATGGTGATTGAGGTATCAACCCCTCAATTTGGTTGATGGTTGTCTCTCCCTACCATCCATGGTGATTGAAGTATCAACCCCTCAAATTGGTTGACGGTTGTCTCACCCTACCATCCATGGTGATTGAGGTTTAGCACCCCCTCAACAAGGTGTTGTAAACTTACAACACTATAGGTTAAAATAGATCATATTTACATTCCTTTGATCATCATAAAGTTACCAACTCATAGGACATGCGTTAGACCTTTAATAACTCAAAAACCCTTAACCGGACATTTTACCAAACACTTGGCAGGTGTGTAATGCTAGTGTAAGATCATGCAAGTCAAGAGTGAAATCATGCAAGAAAATTCAATGTAAGACCACCCACCAACACTTGTTGACACCCACATGCAAGATACATCAAAACCCCTCATCAAATCTCATAATAGATATTAGATTCATAGATCAAAACATGTTTTTCATAAAACTCCAACGTAGTTTATAATCAAATTCATAAGTAGTAAGACCTGTAAGTAAATCAACTTAGAATCATGCCATTTGTGTGAAAAAGGAGGGTTGCGCACCATGGTTAAAGAACCCAATAGTTGAAACCCACATACCTTAGACCCTAAATTTCTTGAAATTGAGTTGGAAAGAGTGGAAGCTTGGAATGGGTCTTGAAATCCAAAGCTTGTTCTTGAGTTTCCTTGAATTTGTATTGGGGAACTTGAGAGTGTATTCAAGTTGAGAGTAATGAGTTTTGATCTTTTTGAATAGGATTTAGAACCTTTGAGGGGGAGGGTTAAGATAGAATTAGAAGTCCAAAAAGATCATTACAATAAATAAAATTTATGAAAATTCATTAGTGAACGGATGGAAAAATTGGCAAAGTAATGCCTCACTCATGCCCACACGGGTTATGTGGAACTCCGCGGGTCATGTGCAGTGCCCGTAAGGTGAGACTTAGTCAAAAATTGGGATTGTAACACTTGGGTAAAAGTTAACGCCGTCGTCACTTTGACAGGAGCCCTCCATGAGTCGTGTGGTGCTACACCGTCCGTGTAGTGCTACACAGTCCGTGTAGTGCTACACAGTCCGTGTAGTGCTACACAGTCCGTGTAGTGGCCTGTGGAGCTATAATTGGTGGGAAAAATATGAGCAGGAGGCTCCATGATTGTCTAGATGCCTCGTCAAGCATGCCACGACCTGTGAACACGGTCGTGGCACAACGCTTAATCACAATCTCCCTCTCATGCCAACCTTGCCTCTCTTGCACACTCTCTTTGCTAGCCACACAGTCAGTTGGAAGCCACACAACCCGTACCACTGGTTGTGTCCCAATCCTTAGACCAAAAATTTTCTCTTACATCCCTAAAAATTCAAACGGCTTATGCACGGCCACACTGCCCTTCTAAGTGCCCATGTGACATTACTGCATGGGAGGGTCTCACTAAAATGATTATAACTCCTTCATTCAAACTCGGAATAAGGTGAAACCAAGTGCATTGGAAAGCTAACTCAAAGGGCTTTCATTTGACATGTCATGGGTCCAGTTCTTTATGTGCTAAAAGTTATGCTCATTTAAAGTTGGACCATGCACAAACCAACACCAAAAATTCAACTCATAAGGAAGTCCTGAACTCGTCTAAGTGCTAGAAGTCTCCCACGACCCTCATACACTCCCAACCAAACCAAAAGAGGCTTGAAACATGGGCACATAAGAGCATGGAGTGACGGGGTACCACAATATATCCCCTCGCTAACATTCATCCCCGAATGTCAAGGAATCGTACATAAGGAAAGTAGTCATAAGGATTTTAGCCTAACATGGATGTGACAAATGCACTTAAATATTATTTTCAAAAATTCTCAACATGAATTTTAAAATCACCATAATCTTGTCAACATAAACATGAATGCATGCAAATGACATAAGGGTCGAAACTTAAGACTTGAAATCATATAGGGGGACTTAAGTTAGTACCTTAGGCTTGAGTAGAGTGGAAGAGATAGGAATATTGCTTTTGCATGTACGCCTCTGCCTGCTAAGTAGCACTTTCAACTTTGTGATTCCTCCAAAGGACCTTGACGGAAGCCACATCCTTGTTCCTCAACCACTTCACTTGCCTATCCAAAATCTCTACCGGGACCTTTTCATAAGTCAAATTGTCTTTAACAACACCCACAACATATAGAGGCACAATAGCACTAGGATCAGCTACACATTTCCTCAACATAGACACATGGAAAATCGGATGAACCATATGCATGTTATTAGGAAACTCCAACTTATAGGCCACCCTAACAATCCTCCTCAGCACTCTATAAGGACCATGAACCTTGGACTTAATTTACCCTTTTTAGCAAAACGAGCTACACCCTTCATTAGTTAACCTTCAAATAGACCCAATCATCAACTTTAAATTCAAGATCCCTTCTCCTCACATCGGCATAGGACTTTCGTTGTCTTTGAGCAGTTTTCAGTCTCTCCCTAATCAATCGCACCTTCTTCATGGCCTCCATAACCAAATTCGTACCTATCAAGGCAATCTCCCCTACCTCATACCATCCAATCGGGGACCTACAGCGCTTTCATAAAGAGCGTCAAAAGTAGCCATACCAATGCATGCATGGTAGCTATTATTATAAGTAAACTCAATCAATAGAAGATGATCATCCCAACAACCCTAAAACTCCAATACACAAGGCCTAAGCATATCCTCAAGAGTTTGGATAGTTTTTTCGACTTTGCCATCCATTTGAGGCTGAAAGGTTGTATTAAGCTTAACTTTGGTACCAAGACCTCTTTGGAAAGACATCCAAAAGTGAGAAGTAAATTGGGCACCATATAATAGACAAAGGTACCCCATGCAATCTAACAAATTCATGAATGTACAATCTAGCATGGTTTTCGACACCATAAGTAGTCTTAACGGCTAAGATATGGGATGACTTTGTCATCTATCAACAACAACCTAAATAGAATAAAAACCCTTTCTAGTCTTAGGCAACCCAACCATAAAATCTATGTTAATTTCCTCCCACTTCCATGTAGAAATATCCATATCTTGGGCTAGACCACTCGGCCTTTGATATTTGGCTTTTACTTGTTCGCAATTACGGCAATCGGATACAAACTTAGCAATATCCCTCTTCATACCATCCCACCAAAACACTTCTCTCAAATCCCTATACGTCTTTGTAGAACCGAGGTGAATAGAATAGGAAGAATTATGAGCCTCATCTAAAATTAACCTTCTCAAGTCATCAATATTAGGCACACACAATCTACCTTGATAACTAAGGGCACCATCTCCCCCTTGGGAGAAAACCTCCACCTTACCATCTCTTACCAATGCTTTCAATTCTTAAAAAGCGGGTCATGATCTTGTTTTACCTTTACCTCCCCAACCAAAGAAGATTTAGAACCATCAACCATCACTACCCCACCATCGTCAGCCTCTTCCAACCTAACTCCCAATCTAGCCAACCAATGTACCTCCCTAGCCACCTCCTTGCCACCATCATCAACATAGGCTAGGCTACCCATAGACACCCTATTCAAAGTATCAGCCACAATATTAGCCTTATCGGGATGACAATGCACACTAATATTGTATTCTTTAAGAAGCTCCAACCATCTTCGTTGTCTAAAGGTGAGATCCTTTTGGGTGAACACATTTGAAAACTCTTATGATCGGTGAACACACCAACATGCACCCCATATAAATAATGACGACAAATTTTCAAAGTAAAAATCACAGCAACCAATTCAAAATCATGAGTAGGATAATTCTTTTCAAGCATTTTGAGTTGATTAGAAGCATAGGCTAACACCTTACCATTTTGCATCAAAACACAACCCAAACCAACTCTTGAAGCATCATAATACACAACAAACACTTCTAACCTTTCCGGTAGTGACAAGATATGGGTTGACACAAGCTTATCCTTCAAGGTTTGGAAACTCTTTTCACACTCATTGAACCACACAAATTTAGCCTTCTTTTGGGTAAACTTAGTCATAAGGGAGGCAATAGAAGAGAAACCATTCGTGAATCTCTAGTAATAACCCGCCAAGCCCATGAAGCTCCTAATATTTGATGGAGTCAAAGGTCTAGGGCAATTTCTAATCACTTTTATCTTTTTGGATCTATTTTAATCCCATCCCTCGACACTAAATGACCTAGAAAGGCACCTCTTGCAACCAAATCTCAAACTTCTCATACTTAGCATACAACTTCTCTTCCCTCAACCTTTGTAGTACCACCCTCAAATGGCTCACATCCTCCTCCTCACTATGAGAATAGATCAAAATATCATCAATGAAAACCACAACAAACGAATTAAGGTAGGGTTTAAAGACCCTATTTAGAAGATCCATGAAGATAGCCGGTGCATTGGTCAAGCCGAAAGACATCATAACTAACTCATAATCCTATAACTAGTACAAAAGGTTGTCTTGGGAATGTCACACTCCCTCACCTTCACTTGATGATACTTGGATCGAAGATCAATCATAAAGAAGTGACTAACCCCTTGAAGTTGGTCAAATAGATCATCAATCCTTGGTAGAGGATACTTATTCTTTACGATGACCCTATTAAGTTGCCGATAGTCAATGCACATTCTAAGGGACCTATCTTTCTTCTTCACAAACTACATTGGTGCACCACAAGGTGATTGGCTAGGCCTAATAAAACCCTTCTCCAACAAGTGCCTCAATTTCTCCTTCAACTTATTTAACTCTGCCAGGGCTATATGGTAAGGAAGAATAGAAATGGGTTGAGTATCGGGGAGGAGGTCTATACCAAAGTCAATTTCCCTTTCTGGAGGAATACTGGGAAGGTCATTTGGAAAGACATCAAGGAACTCATTAACTACAAGAACCAACTCTATAGGAAGGAATTTGGACTAGACATCTCAAACCCTCACAAGATGATAGAGAAATCCCTTAGTGATCAACCTTTGGGCTTTAATGCAAGAGATAAAACCTACCCTTCACCACCACATGATCACTCTCCTACTCAAGGATGGGTTTATTTGGGAATTGGAATTTAACCCTACGGGTTCTACAATCAATAGAGGCATAATATGTATGCAACCAATCCATTCCAAGAATGACATCAAAATCTACCATATCGAACTCAAAAAGATCACAAGACAAATTTTTATGCAAAATGCAAACGGGACAATTTCTATAGACCTTTCTAGCAACAATAGATGCACCAATGGGAGTAGACACCTCATAAGACTCACACAACAATTTGGGCTCAACATGAAATATTTTTGCAACAAAAGGAGTAACAAAAGAAAGAGTGGCACCCGAGTCTATCGATGGATACACATCAAGATCAAAGACTTTTAACATACCGTTAATGACATTGGGCACCTCATCAACCCTTTGTCTCCCTTAGAGTGCATAGAACCTATTGTTCCTTGGGGCACCACCTTGTTGGCCTCCTCTCCCTAAAGGAACCGTATTTGCATCCCGACCTTGTGGACGAACATCTTTACCCTTGTTCTGATTCCGAGGACAATCCACCTTCTTGTGACATACTTCTCCACAACCATAGAAAGTATTAGTATCTCTCAAGCATTGGCTACTATGACTCCTACCACATTTTTGACACATAGCATCAGGCCCCACACCACCACCACCTTGGACCCTTAGATTGTAATTGGCAAACCTCCTATTATGAGCATTAGTAGACCTTTGGCCTTGATGAAACTGGTCTCCCTTAAGACCTTGGAACTTACCATCAAAACTGGCACTCTTGGCCTCATGACCCCCCCTTCTTTCTCAATTTCTCCCTCTCCAATTGTTTAGCATAAGTCACCAAGTGTGATAAATCCATGTCACTAATCAACATAGCAGCCCGGTACTCCTCATTTACCAAATCAAATACACCCATCATGAACTTGTTCATTCTGGACCATGGGTCGGCAACCAAGTGGGTAGCATATTTTGAGAGTTGGTTGAACTTGAGGGCATACTGCCTCACACTCATACATCCTTGCTTCAAATTCATAAACTCTATCATTTTGGCCTCCCTAAGCTCAATAGGGAAGAATTGATTGAGGAAAGTCGCCTTAAACTCCTCCCAAAGAATCACATTGTTGTTCCCCTTATGTTCCTTCCATTGAGTATACCATTTTTAGTCCACCCTCTTGAGTTGGTAAGCTACCAACTCCGCCTTCCCTTCCGACCTCAGACCCATGATAGACAGCACTTTGTATACCGCATCATTAAATTCTTGAGGGTCCTCATCCCTTTTAGACTCATTGAACTCCTTTGGATTCATCCTCATGAGATCTCTTACCCTACATGCCGGAGTAGGAGCATTTGGGGCTTGGGCCCCTTGATTGATTTGATTGTTCATGGCTTGAGCTAGCAAAGTGAGAGCATCCCAGATATCCTTATGAGCCAGTTACTCTTTGAGTGTGCGGGCTTTTCTCCCTCTTGTGTTAGGCATGATCTAGCATAGCACAGTACAATCGTTAGGGGGGGACAACCTTACCTTAACTTCTATAGCACGACATAAAGTAAGACAAAGGGAAACCTTTCCTAAAACGTCTCATAGCCTCTTACTCATAGTCGTGGTGCAAAACACAACCATGAATAAGACTCTAATCGAAGTGGTGTGTTGAATGCCGAGGACCATTAACAACCTAGTGCTCTGATACCAAGTTTGTCATAACCCAAGCCTAGGGCCTAGATATGAGACGGTGAATGGAGAACCCGAAGGGAGCCCAAACAAGCCTCTTAACATATCATTACACATCCTTGGTCGCGAAAGCAATTGAATAACGACAAGAGTATAAAACAAGGATAAGGGGCTAAGGGAACTCTTTCATAACAGAGAACATTAAAAGAGTCAAGCTCAAACATAGTTTCATATCTTGTCCAACAACACCTCTAAACTTAGAATTTCAGTGGGAGCCATGACAACTTTCTGGGTTCATCCTCATAGTCACAAGTATATAAACAAAAAGAGAGTCTTTTACACAATATTAGATCAAAAGAAGCATGTCCTCAGAGTTGAGGACTCACCAGCTTTCTTTGATTAGTAGTACTAGCCACGAGGATAAAGATGATCAAGTGGGGCTCCGGTTCCTACATGGTAACATCATGTAAGCATAGAGTATACATTAGTAAGTTTGAATATACTAAGTATATAGGATGCAATGCAACAAGTGATAGGCAACATAGACAAAATACATTATCATAAGCACTGGATAGCAAAATAACAATATGATATGTATGAATGATACACGAAGTAAAATATGCATAAATAGAACATATAATATATGTAAGAAGAGACCAACATTATGATGGATCATCACACCCTACCATCCATGTTGATTGAGGTATAAAACCCTTAATTGGTTGATGGTTGTCTCACCCTACCATCCATGGTGACTGAGGTATCAACCCCTCAATTGTGGTTGATGGTTGTCTCACCCTACCATACATAGTGATTAAAGTATCAACCCCTCAATTTGTTTGATGGTTGTCTTACCCTACCATCCATTGTGATTGAGGCTTAGCACCCACTCAATAAGGTGTTGTCAACTTACAGCACTATAGGTGAAAATAGCTCACATATACATTCCTTTTATCATCATAAAGTTATTCAATTCATTAGATATGCATTAGAACTTCAATAACTCAAAAATCCATAATTGGACATTTTATCAAACACTTGGCGAGTGTGTAATGCTAGTGTAATATCATACAATTCAAGAGTGAAATCATGCAAGAAAATCTGATATAAAACCAACCACCAATACTTGGTAACACCCTCATGCAACATACATCAAAAACCCCTCATGAAAGCTCACAATAGACCTTAGATTCACAGATCAAAAAATGCTTAATTGAACAATATTTCATAAAACCCCAATGATTGAACAACATTTCATAAAACACCAACATCAGTTCTGATCAAATTCATAAGTAGTAAGACCCATAAGTAAATCGACTTAGAATCATGTAATTTATGTGAAAAAGGAGGGTTGGGCATCATGGGTGAAAGAACCCAATGGTTGAAACCCAAATACCTTAGACCGTGAGTTTCTTGAAATTGAGTTGGGAAAGAATGGAAGCTTGGAATGGGGTCTTGAAATCTAAAGCTTGTTCTTGAGTTTCCTTGAATTTGGATTGGGGAATTTATGAGTGTATTCAAGTTGAGAGTAATGAGTTTTGATCCTTTTGAATAGGGTTTAGGTCTTTTGGGGAGGTTAAGATAGCATTAGAAGTCCAAAAAGATCATTAAAATAAATAAAATTTATTAAAATGTCATTAGTGAATGGATGGACAAATTGGCACAGTGATTCCTCACTGATGCCCACACGGGTTGTATGGAGTGCCCATGATGTGAGACTTAGTCTGAAAATTGGGATTGGAACACTTGGGAAAAAGTTAACGCCATCGTCACTTTGATGGGAGCCCTCCATGGGTCGTGTGGTGCTATACGGTCCGTGTAGTGGCCTGTGGAGCTACACTTGGTGGGAAAAATGTGAGTAGGCGGCTCCATGCCTAGAAAGATGGCTCGTCAAGCATACCACAACCCATGAAGATGGCCATGGCATAACCCTTAGTCACAAACTCCCTCTCATGCCAACCTTTTCTCTCTTACACACTCCCTTGGATAGCCACACAGCCATTGGTAATCCATACGGCCCGTGCCACTGGCCGTGTCCCATTCCATAGACCAAAAATGGTCTTTTCCAGCCCCAAGCAATCCAAACAACTCATCCAAGGCAACACTGCCCATCTAAGTGCCCGTGTGACATCACTGCACGGTAGGTCTCAGGAAAATGGTCATAGCTCCTTCATCCGAACCTGGAATGAGGTGAAACCAAGTACGTTGGAAAGCTAACTCAAAGGGCTTTCATTTGACATGTCACGGGTCTAGTTCTTTGTACGCTAAAAGTTATGCTCATTTAAAGTTGACCCTTGCACAAACCAACACCCAAAACTGAACTCATAGGGAAGTCTTGAACTCGTCTAAGTACTAGAAGTCTCCCACGACCCTCATACACTCCCAACCTAACCAAAAGAGGCTTGAAACATTGGTAAAAGAGCATGGAGTTACATGTTGTCACAACCTCAACCCGCAATACTTTAGGAAATCATAACTCTGTAAGAGCAAGGCCTCGAACCCCCTATGCCCAAGAAATTAGACTTTGTAAAAATGAGGCTTCGAACCTTGATACTGTCACATAAATGATCGAACAAGCTGCCAAATTAAGTACTTCCTTCTCAGGGTCCTAATAATCACCAATACTTCCTTTCCATATTAGACTATGTCTACAATTACATACACATATTCTGGGGCCTTACCGCCATAAAGAATGATTTATCATCTCTACTCGAGGTTTAATCGAAACTGGGACAAGCCTATCACAAGGTCTTGAGTATCAATGTACAATAATAGTCTGAAAAGTGCGAGGAGATTATGAATAAAGGCACCCATAAGTGCACAGTTACTACTTAGTTAAGGCCTAGCAATAGACTCTAGTCTACTATACCATTCTACAAGGATCTATGCCCATTGGGATCACATTGGGGAATCTAAGGAAAGTTATTTATCCTAAACTCAGGTCAACATATTACACCAACCGATAATAGGGATATAAATCGTAAACTATCAAGGCCACCATGTATAAAAAATAGTCACATATCCGAAATCACCCAAGTTCCTGAAAAGAAACACAAATTTGCTTTAGTTACTAAGGCTCATAATAGCTACCCACCTCCCACCATTCTAACAATAACACTTGCTTAGTAGGAATCAGGATTCTGTGGGTAAAGCAACACTACTATCTATCGGCAAGCTAACAAGACTTATTACGAGTTCACGACTACTCGAAAATATCACTTAGACCTGTAACATGAATTCTAACACCTTGAATAAGTAAACTAACTACCTAGCTAAAATTCTAATAAATTCAATTTGAATTTATACTAGCCATCTCAATTTGAAGAAAGGGTAATCGTAACCTACCTATAGGCCGATGTCAAAAATAGACTCATAAAGTCTTAACAAATGTTTAGACACTAAAAATGCGAGAAATAGAGATAGACCAATTTCAATGCCGAAAACGAAAAATATGGGACCCGCATCTAGAGTTTCGAAATTGACCCCAAAAATTAGTCATAAACAACATTTCCAGCTCATAACAAAGCAACAAGTAAATTTAGGTTGAAAATCATCGCAACAAACAAATAAATGGAAAATAAAAAATGAAAATAAAATGTCAAGAAATGATAATAGCTACAGGTTGTAAAATTACTAGCAATAAGCCCCGAATTCCAAAAAAAGCATCCCACGATGATACTTACAAAAATCCACCCAAATTAGAGTCAAGAATCACTAAAAAGGGCAATCACTACCCAGAAAATCAACACTCAATGTTTGCCCAAAATCCACCTCAAAAATAGAAAAACACAATAG
Organism: Solanum ossicruentum; assembly: GCA_025774065.1. Taxonomy (NCBI): domain Eukaryota; kingdom Viridiplantae; phylum Streptophyta; class Magnoliopsida; order Solanales; family Solanaceae; genus Solanum; species Solanum ossicruentum. The sequence goes on from JAOTQR010125288.1 coordinate 20,105, forward strand.
GTATATCGTGAAGTTTACCTGAAAAAGAGTCTCAACTCAACTTCCCGATGTCACCAATTAATTCCCTATAAAATTCCCTTAAATTTGGACTCTTGCATTACCAAATTCCACCTTAAATTGCTCAAGATTTCGTTTGGAAATGTATTACATGAGGGATGAAAACCAACCAAGTCTATAAATTTATAGCACACTCAGTCATCACTATAATGATCTAACTACTCAAAAGGGTGGAACTCACTATAGTGAAGCCCTATCTTCTACAATGGCACTGCTATAGTAGCCAAGGGTCATCGAAGCGGAGCCAATATAGCGAGTCAGGGGTCGATATAGCAATACCCTGTACCTGAGCAAATGTCGTTATTGCGATGCCCTAGTTACTATAGTGACATCGCTTTTATGAGCCCATGGCTGCTTTAGCGATGCACCAAATATCAGTTAAAATATCTTATTATCTAAACTTCTAATTTCCGACTAGGTATTCAGCTACCTACAAAAATCGATGTTTCAGATTCAATGCCGCAGTCAAAATTTCTATTTTGAGGTCATTTCGATTGAATGTGAGTCCCACTCCCATGACCTTTTTATATCAAATTTCTACCAAGGGGCTCAAAATGTGCTCAAAAGCCTCAAGAATTGAACGAATGATTATTCTAGACCAAATTTGATATTTTGAACAAAATCAGGTTGTCAAAATTTTCATTCAGGCATGTTTTCCAAGAATGTCGACAAAAGCATTCATTTGCCAATTTAGAAGGTTAAAATATAAAACTCGGCAGAAACTCACATCGAAAAACTCAATTCTCGAGCCGACCCTACTATTGGTCTAATTTGGTCGTTCCGGAGCTAATGAAACTGTCAATATTTTATTGTGAAGCTATATACCCATGTTTTGCACAAAAATCAAATTTCTATGGTATAAGGCCTCACAAAATATGAAAAACTACACAACTCCTTAACAAACAACCATGCAACCATGCTACTAGCGCCAAGAGGTCATAAATGACCGGAGGTCCCTGTGGGAATGTTCTAATAGGAAAAAAATAACGTGATAAGGACAAAATGGCCCAAAGGGTCAGTTTTTTACATTACATTTCTTATAATCAAAACCACGATTTTTTATCCTAGTACCATTTTATTTGAAATAAATTGCGATTGCTTTATTTCAAATTTTACACTAGCTAAATTAATTATAACTCGATATTTATGTCAAGAATATTTTAAATTATTAACGGTGAATTTCATAATATTAGTACTTTACTTTTTATATTTTAATTATTAATTTTTATCACCTAACATATATCGTATCGATTGTGAGTTAGAAGCTTGAAAGAATTAATTTGAAGTAAAAACGAGCTATACATCATTTAGCCCATTTAGAATCTAAACCAAATAATAGTCATTTTATGCTCAAATTTATCCAAAATGATCCCAAATCAGGCAGCCATTTTTAGTTATTATCAGGCCCCTTAAGTCTTGTTAGACAAACTAGGTTTTATCTTTTCCTCTAGTTTCACCACTGCTTCGTCGGGCATCATTTCAAACACATTTGTCATTGACAAGTATGGATTCCCCATTTTTATGAAAAGTTGAGAGATCACTGATGTGTCTCTAGTTCGCCTAACACTCATGTCAAAAGCTCTGGTTTCTCTATTGGAATCACTTGAAGGATCATGAATTTCGTCCAAAATTTCAAGTTCTGTGATTAAAAATTCAAATATCATCCTTCACCTATAAATACACCCTAGTATCTTCAGAGAAGAAGTTTTGGAGATCGGGAAAAAACTCTGTTTGCTTTTTATGTTTCTGTTTGGATAGATTTTAGATCTAGTTTCATTGTTTGTAAAGGAGTTGTGGATCTAAGACTTCAAGGCCCCAGTCACTGCTCCATTGAAGAAGTCAAGTGCACATCACTCTTTCAATTTCAACCGTGTACCTCTCTCACCTCTCTCAATAATCTGAGTAGAAAAGAAGTGCGAGGGTGAGAGGAGACCTAAAATTGCATTTGTTTCTGCAAAATGAACCTGTATTTTGGTAACTCACCAAACCCATTCATATTTTAATGGGCTGGATGAGTGACTTTTAATATAGGTAAAATATGGGTCCAAACTCATATTTAATCCATATAAACATGTGTATTTATGAATAAATCAGTATTTAGTCAAATAGGTTAAGCTTTCAACTTTTATTAATCCAAACATCATTATGTTTGCTAATTTAGTTATATTTGATTTATTTAAATATTCTGAAGAATATTTTTAATGATAAACTTATTTTATTCAAATTTAAGAAAAATAATTATTTCTAAAAGTAGGAAAAACATTTTTTAGAACTCTCGTCTAACCTAACTTACAATTTATTTTCTTACCCCGACCCCTCTATAAGCCCCCACCCAACCCACGCTAAAAAAAGTTATTTTTATCTCTACCCTTACCTCGCCCCCTACCCAAATAGGGATGACAATTGTGTGGGTGCAACGCGTGTGTAGGTGCGGGGCGGGTTGAGCTCAACCCAATTTTTTTTTAAACCGCCCGCCCCGCCCTGCATGATGACTTTTTTTATTTTCAACTCACTTTGCCTGCCCCACATAGACCCGCCCTACATAATCCCGCTCCGATTAAATTTTTAAGTTCTTTTATTTTTTAATTGAATTTAATATGAAAAATAAAAATTCATATTTTTTTTATTTTTTCACTAATTTACTATCGTTAGTTGACATTTCAACAATTGTTTCTTAATCATTAATTAAAAGTTTCTAATTAATATTTTAACAACTAATTATTTACCAGACATGTCTAATGTAAATTTTAGAAAAAAATAAAATTAAATACAATGTTTAATATAAAAAGTTTATACCTTTGATTTTTACTAATTACAAATATTTAATATTTTTTGAATTTTTGTTTCGTTTTTTAAACCCGCAACCTGCCCCGCTGTCACGACCCGACCCCGGGGCCGTGACTAGTGCCGATTAGACACTAATCCAAATCCTAAAACACATTTACTACTT